>JAXCEF010000828.1:0-13614 GCA_037178605.1 Colletotrichum euphorbiae | reverse complement strand
AGATATTAAAGTCTATATACTTAGTCTATAAATACTTACTTAAAGCCTTAATAGTAGTTATAGATAAGGTGAGCTCCTTTATAGAGGCTCTGTTCTTATTTTAATAATTTATTTATTCCTATAATTCTTTTATATTAGATCTAGTCTTGTTGAACTAGTTAATAAGTAACGCATCTGCTGGAATAAAGATCTTATAAGCCTTTATATTATGTCTATCTTCATACTTATTAATTATAGCTTTAGTAGTATTATAGATAGTCTTATCCCAATTGGGCCAGTTTTTGCGCAGGAAGGCTTCAGGAACTATAACCTTCTTATTTAACCTTTTACTATATAGTTCTATAGTAAGTACATAGCTATTTTAAGTATTAGTGTCTTTAATTAAGAGCTTGTCTTCTATTTCCTTAGTCTCAGCAGGTACTTAGTCTTTAGCTAGCTCTTCAGTAGTATCTAGAAGAGCTATATTATTATCTTTATTATTAGATAGCTCTTTAACTCTACTAGAAATATAAATAGGGGGGTCTTAAACTATTAGTAGGTCTACTAATCGTAGGGTTTGTTAGGTATAAGTATTATAGGGTTTATTATAATAGCTTAAAAGCCTTAATCTTTCTGCTACTATAATATCCTCTACTAGGTTAATAAATTAGTACTTTAGCTTAAAGTTAAAGGGAGTAGCGTTAATGAAATCATATAATTGCGTGACTGTTTTTCCTTATTTTGTAGGCCTAATAGGCTAATTAGACTATGCTCTATTATAATTAATAATATGAGCAACTTCTTCTAGTAAATAAGGCTACTACTTTAATACTAGTCTGCTTATTGCTATAGTATAACTTAGGTAAAATCTTTTATTAATTAGGATATACTTGAAGATTATCTATCTATTAGTTAACTTTGCGTTTTAACCCTTATTAATAATGCTAGTCTTGACTTTAGATCCTATTAAGTCTTTAGGTTTATGAATCTAAATTAGTAAATAAGTTTCTCCTTAGCTTTAGCTTAGGTCTTAGCTTTATTAATATATAATTGCACCATATCTCTATAGTTAGTGGAACTATATATATAGACTTTATTCTTTATATTCTTATTAACCTTATAATATAGCTTTAAAAGGCTCTTATATTCTATAAGGAAGTTTGAGATATTAGTTCTAATGAACTTGGGCGCTCTAGTTATATAGGGAGTTATTATAGTAATAGTGGGATGCTTTATGAGGATATCTACTAGGATAGTAAAGTTCTGGTTGGTATAACTCCTTGTTAATATGCTAAAAGAGCTTGAGGAGGCTAGGTTAGGCCTTAAGTTGAGATTCATAGGCCTATCCTTACTATCCTCAGAGATTAGTTTATTTAAAGCTTGAGATTATATCTTACTAAATAAAGGGCTTAGAAACTATTCTTTAGGCTGCTTTCCTTTACTAGAAGAGGACTTAGTATCTAGGTTGTTAGAATAAGAGGTAGATATATTATTTATAGGTCTATAAATACTATATTAATTATATTTAAGTATTATTAAGTAATTACTTATTAAATCTCTATAAGATATTACTAAGTAGATAGATTAGTATAACTTCTTAAGATTTTGAAAGGTAAAGGGGGGGGTATAATAATAGGTTTTCTAGATTATAAAATAAAAAGTAATAAAAAACGAAAGAAATATAAATGAAAATAGAAAGGCTTTATAGCTTTAGTCTTGCTATCTTAGTAGTAATCCTACTCTAAGTCTTAATATTTAAATTAGGAAAAGTCTTCCCTAGTGAGGCTCCTATCTCAAAATCTTATAGCCTACTATATTAAAATACTTTATATACTAATATACTTACTCTTAGTACTCTAAGCTATATTAAAATAGGTTTATTAGTATTCTTTTACTAATCTAGTTAATCTCGCTTTATTTATTAGCTTAGTAAGACTGCTATTTCTTATAGCGTTTTAGCTATTTTAGCTATAATAGACTAGTTAAAAAGACTAGTAGTAGATAAGAGTAATTAAGAAAGAGAGAAAGATATAAGAGAAAAAAAAGAAAAAATAGTTAGTTCTAGCTGAAATACTAAAAGAAGGGAGGATTTCAGGGTCTTTATAATTCCCATCAACTATTCAAAAGAACGCTCCCCTATAGCAATCCCTCTATAGGCTAATAGGTCTGCAAATCGCCTATTCTCCTCTATCTAGCTCTTATTTATACATTATATCATTATTTCTTCGTTTCTTTATGGCAGCTAGATATTGCAATTATCTAGAAAGGAGTAGGTATGTATTAGTATATATTATAATAGTAGGACGTCCGGACGCGATAAAGGCACCCCACTCTCTTAGAAACCTTTGAGGGTTATAGCAAAGAGCAGAAAGATCCGCCTCTAGGCACTATTAGGAAGAGCAGGAGCCTAGTGGGGACTATAAAGATAGTAAATAACATAACACTACCCACAAATAGATAGGAATAATAAAAATAGGCTCAAAAGATGCGCATAGCGATTCGCAGATCTAATCAGAAAGAATAGGAAGAATTGAGCTTGAAATAAAAGAGATATTGTGGAAATCGTATATGGGATTATTAAGGTATGAGCCCCCTTGAGGCTGAAAAAGACTATGGATGCTTCTGATGGTGATGAATGATTAAGAACGTATTGCAGTCTTCCATTTTAGACCCTATCGACAGTGGGCCTGCTAACTAAATAGCCAAGCCATCCTGTCTCATCCCACTATCTATAAAGCAACCTATAATATAGTTACTTAATAGCTATACAGCTTCCTATTAGATATTAGAGTAAACGTCTAGCTTAATAAATATAGTATTAATTACTTTAGGAGGTTAACCTTTTAGGGGAGGCTATAGATAACTAGTGGAGAGAATAATAATAACTCCTTAGAAGCGCTCTATACTGAGATTATCTAGTAGAGCTATAACTTAAATATAACTACTTACCTAAGTTGCAATAGTATACTTAAGATAATAAGCTAATAGTTCTATTAGCTAGATTAGTTCCAAACTATATAAATATTTATATAGAACTATAACATATATATAGGAATATATATCTAGAGGTAAGTAAAGAAAGGGTTCCTTAAGCTTCTATTAGTATCTAACTAGCTATATTCTAACCTCTCTATAGAGTTTATTATAAACCTACTACCTATAAAAAATAATAGTAGTTACTACTTGTAGGTAGTAGTAGACCAGCTTAATATATCTATAGTACTTAAAGAAATAGAAACTATAGAGGTAGAAGCTTATACTACATACTTTCTAACCTATTACTTCTAATTCTATAGGTTCCTATATAGTATTATTAGTAACTAGGAGACTAACTAGATAAGCTACTTCTAAACTAAGTTCTACTGCATTATAGAAATAACCTAGCTACTAAATATAGCATACTACCTGCAGACTAATAGGGTGATAAAAAAATAAAACTAAGAGATCTAGGTTATCTTATAGGCATATATAATATAGGCCTAAAATAACTAGAGAAAGCTAATCTCTACTATCTAAATAGTGCTTAGGAATAGAGTTAGTAGCTTAAGTAGACTCTCTATATTCTTCTTAGAGTATAAATATTATATTAACTCTATATTAGTTATAAATAAGGAACCTGATATAGATACTATAGAGTAAATAGTAGCTACTCTCCTAATAAGTAGGCTTAGGGATATAGTAGGTTTTATCTAAGCTAGTATAGCAGTAGCTTAGTAATAGAGTGAGAAAAATATAAATAAGTATAGGTCCCCTATAGAGAGGTATTAAGTAGGTAATAAGGTTTAGTTATTAATAGCAAACTATAAGAGCCCTAGGCCTAACAAAAAACTCTTATAGCTATACTATAAGTATATAGTTATAGGTATACTAAGCTCCTATATTATAGAACTAGATATGGGGAATATCTACCTAAGGTTTTATATTAACCTTCTCTAGAGGGTACTGGAGGACCTCCTGCCCGCCTAGTTAAGGGTAGATTTATAGCTACTACTAATTATTACAGATAACAGCAAATTTAAATAGCGTGTGGAGGAGATCTTTATAGTATAATAAAAGGCTATGGGGAGAGGGCAGTAGCATGAGGCACTAGATTTTCTATTTTCAATATCGCCAGCCCAATTTGAGTTTATAAAACCAATAATAGAATATTCATTTATATATTCACAGTTATAGTATAAACCAAGGTTTAGGAACTTATTTAAGTATGCACATATACAGTTTAATGCAATTATATAATCCTTAGAAGAATTGCTCATATATCTTGCACACCTATTAACTACATAGATTATATCAGGTCTGGTTTTTAAAGAAAGATATAATAGAGCTCCAATCTGTTGTTAATAAGCTCTTATATCTTCTTTTGAAGCTTAATTCTTATTTAATACCAAATATTCAGTATTTATATAAGGAGTCAAAACAGAATATAGCTCTAGTTTATTATACTTATTAAGTATTTTATAAGTATATTATATTTAATATATATAAAAGGCTTTATTTTTCCTATCTATACTAATCTCATTTCCAAGAAAAGCAGTAGGAACCCCTCACTTTTTAATTTTAATTTACTTAGAAGTATTATTGTAAATATATAATCTATTGTTTCTTTATTTATAGCCGCAGCAAAAATATCATCCACATAACAAGCTATTATAGCTTTATAACTTCCAGTATTTAAAATAAATAGAGCTTCATCATAAGGTAAAACCTTAAAGCCAATATTTATTAATACTTCTTCTAAGTATTTATACTATAATCGAGGGCTTTGTTTTAAACCATATAAGGCTTTCCTCAGCTTACAAACTAGACTTTTTACTTTTTCTGCTCAGAAAAAACCAAGGTTTTTGTTTCATTATTATAGATAAATCCAGTAGGTATTTTAACATAGATTTCTTTATCTATATCTACATAAACAAACGCTAAAGTAACGTCATATTATTCAATAACCCAGCCTAAATTTATAGCTATATTTAATTACAGTCTATAGCTTTCAGGTCTACAAGTAGTACCAAAGGTCTCTAGGTAATCAATACCTATATATTAGTTAAAACCTTATACTACCCAACAGGCTTTATACCTAATAGATATATGTGCTGTATTATATTTTATTTTATAAACCTATCTTCCACCTAATTCATGGATTTAGGTTTTAATAGTATTTTTATCAATTATAGTCCAAGTATCTTAATCATATAAGTTAGATATCTCTTCTTCTATAGCCTAAATCCATTCAGTTTTATTTTCTGAATTTATAGCTTATTTATAGGTAGAAGGCTCTAATAAACTAGTTATTCCTAATATATGTAAGGATTTTTCCTTATTATTATTATTATAAGCAGATAGAATCTCTTATATTTATAGGCAATCGTTTATAGTATAGAGTGCACTCTCTTCTTCAACCCACATATAGTCTTTTAAATCCTTAGGTAATTTATAGGGGACTTTTATAGAAATCTCAGACTTATATTTATTATTATTACATTTATTAATAGTAGTATTATTAAGAATATTATTATTACTAGTTATACTTTTATCCTCTGGATCCAGACTTGGATTAATATCCCAGTTATAAAAACCACTAAGTTCATATGGATTATTTATAGTATCCTTATTAATATTATTTAGTATGGAGGACAAAAAGATATTTTCATGGATTATTAAATCTCTAACCCATATAGCTTTCTTTTTAGTTATATTATAGATTTTATAACCATTAGATCCATAGTTAACTAGTATAGCTTTATAAGCTCTATTATCTAGTTTCTTTAAACCAGGATCTTTGTTTTTATAATAACAAATACTACCCCAAGTTTTAATATTACTTATATTAAGTTTTGTATTGTTTTTAAACTCATAGGGAGTTTTATTATTAATACTTTTATAAGGAGTTCTATGATATATATATATAGCAGCAAGAAAGGCTTCTCTCCACAGATAGTTAAGTAGGTTAGTTAATTTAAGCATTAACCTAATCTTATTAACTGTAGTACATATAATACGTTCTATAAAACCATTAGGTTCATGTATATAAGCGGGCGTAGTATTATGTTTAATACCGCTTTTAATATATTCCATATTTATAGATTTATTATTAAATTTAGTACCTCCATCAGTACTAACTTCTTTTGTCTTAAATATAATAGTTTCAAATTGATTTTTATATTTATTGAAGGATAAATAGACTTCAAGCTCGCTTTTAGTCTTCTATAACTTTCCAAAAGCATATCGAGTTTTCTTATCTATAAATATAATAAAATACCTATAGTTATTATACGTCTTTAGAGTTATAGGACCACAAATATCAGCTACAACTTTATATAAATAAGTAAAATCCCTTTTATTGCTTAATATTTTATTTACTATATTAGTAAATTTACCTAAAATACAGGCCTCACAAGTAAATATATCTTTTAAGGATATAGTATTCTTTATATTATTATCCTTATAAAGTTGTATTAATGCTTGTATATTTATATAGCCAAGTCTTTTATGCCATAAATAAGCATTATTTTTGCATATAGTAATTTATTTTGAAATATCCTTAGGGATTTCAGGTTTTTCTTTTATCTCTTCTAAATTATATATAGAAGAGGTTAATACCTTTGTATTAAAGTAGTATAAGTGTTATTTCTTACACTCTTTAACTAATACCTCATTTTAAGATATATTATATAATTAGAGTATCCCTTGCCATACTATATAAGCAATAGCTTATTTATCTAGCTAGCTTTAGCTTGATAGATTTATACCTAAGTTTAATATATAAGAGCAATTATTTAAAATAATATTCTTATTATATAGAAGTTCTAGTTTAACAATACTAGCTAATTCAACCAGTAGTATGTTTACTTTCCCCCATTTAACATATTTATTAGTTTTATATATTAAAGTAAAATACTTTATATCACAGATAACATAAACTATTACACCAGTATCCACATAGAATTTAATAGTACTTTAATATCTATAAAACCATCTTCATTCTTCTTAATAATATTCTAGATCAAAGAACCTATAGAAGGCTTAGTATTATTACTTTTATTATAGGGTATAGTTATAGTTACGTTTTCAAATTCTATTCCTTCTTCCTCATCATCAATATCAGTATTATTAATATTAATATCAAGATTCATATCTAAGGGAACAGTAATTATATCAACTTCTTCGTCTTGTTCTTCTTCTGAAGATAAAGATAGAGCTTCCTCAACAACTAGAGCCTTTTTATTACTCTTTTTTATTATTTTAAAGAATTTATTAGACTTTTTAGTCTTATTAGACTTATTAGTCTTTTTAACTTTATTAGAGGTATTAAAGGCTTATTTCCAAGTATTTGGAGCCTTCTCTGGATATAGGAAAAAGCAATTTTCTTCTATATATCCTGGTTTCTTACAGTTTTTACAGAATGGACCCTTAGTTTTTTTCCAGGGTTTTATATTCTTTTTAGCCCTTATTAAAGTAACATCATTACGTATATCCTCTTTTCTTTTAGATTCATTTAATAAATTAGCAAATAAGAGTAGTATCTTAAATAGATTTAAATCAATATATTAAAGAATAACTATTCAAAGTGAAAAGCAGTTTCCTTTACTAGTATTTTTGTTTTACAACTAAATAACTTAGTTAAAAGTTGTTGTTTTTCCTTCTCTTTTTGTAGTGTTTTTCTTGTATTGTTATTCGGCTTGAAATCGATCGAAGAGATGTTGTTATAGATTCGAGGTGGGTTTGATTCGCGGGTACTTTGAAAATAGTGATTTTTGAAGTTGCAACAAAAATTCGAGAAAAGTTCGAGGAAAATTCGAGGAAATTCGTAAAGATTCGAGGTAAAATAAATCACATTTGTGAATCAATCCACTTATCAAAATCCTCTTGTGGGTCTTAAATTCGAATTGGAATGCGTGATTTTTCAGCTCTTCGTGCAGGCCTAAATCAGTTAGGCAAGCGAGGGATTCCGAAGAGGTAATCAGTAGAGGATTTTATAAGTAAATAATCCTCTATAATATCGCAGGATTGCCCAAAAGGATAGTCTTAATAGTCAAATATCTCGGGTAATATAATGCTTTATCGAAATAGTTTATTTGAATCAAAGAAGATAGATACGGCTTAAAAAAGCTCGATCTCAGCGTAGGTTGTGTGTAGTTTTTCACAAGTAAAAGTAATATTACAATAGGGGATACAAGTATGCAAATAGAGGAAAGAAATATCTTTTGCGGGGCCTAAGAGCTATTCAGGTATAGCCTTGCTGGGCTCATAACCTATAAGCATAGAGATAAAAGTAGAAGGAGAGGTTAAAAAGATTCCAGTATAATATAAATAGAATTCTAGCAAGGAATAGTGAATAAGGGTGGCTTTTCGGGTTTGATGCATAATATTCAGATAGAGGAGAAAATATAGATATAGATAGGTATATATTGTGCGTGAATACTCGTATCTAAAAGGCTAAAAAGCTGGGGGAAAAGGTAGGCATATATATCCAGCCTTTTCCACCAGACTTCGCATTCACAATATGCTTCGCATTCGCTTTCAGCGCTTAAGATACACTTAGTTACGCTAGCGCACACTAGGGCGCGCTAGGGCGCGCTAGTACGTATGCGCTTAAGCAGTCTAAGCGTAAGTTTCTACACTTAAGCAGCCTGAGAGTGCTTAATACACCTATGCGCAGTTTTGCGCTATAGTTTCATATATCTAAGCGTAGGTTTACGCTAATACATAGCTACATGCGCTAATACGATGCATCTTTTGCATAGTTTCAAGCTACTGCATAGCTACATACGCTAATGCAATGCATCTTTGATTTTAAGCTACTGCATAGCTGCATGCGCTAATACGTAATAAAACCTTAAATATAATACGTATTAAAGTACATTATTTCTAGGTTATATTTAGATTAGTTTTACCCTATCTATATAGGAATAAACTATGTACCATCCGATGCGAAATCAAATAGAGAATTCAAATATATAATTTATATTGTTATATCTCATATAGTTTTAGAGCTATAGTACTTCAAACCATAAGTGTAAAAGATATTACTTTTACTCTATTTCCTATAGTAACACTTATACTACTAAGTTAACTACTCAAAATTATCATAGAGCTACTAATACTGTTAAAAAGCAAAGCTCTAGTAAATAAGGAGAACTGAAGCTAAGATATCAAATTTAATAATAACACAACAACAAAGCAAGTAGCCGCTAAGATCCTATACTATATCAAACCCTATAAATATAATAAACCCTTTAGTAAAGACTTATAGATATAGTTCACAATAGACTTCATAAGCCTACCCATTAAGTTTTCTAAAGAGTAAGTCCAGCAACTATAAAGAAGCTTCATTAATATCTTACAAATAACAGTATCTATATTGTCTAAGATAGATTAAGTATTACTAGCCATATTTATAATATTATAACTACAAACAACTTCTACTCCTAGCCCGCTATAGAAGTAAATAAGCAGATTAAGAGGAGTATTACATTCACAAAAGACTAGGATAGGGAAGAGTTTAGCAGAGATATTACTAACTTCTAGAATATTAATATCATAATGCCGACAACAGCATCAGCAGCAGCTACTAGCCTAGCCCCATTAATAATACGTACCGCAGAAGGGCCGCAAGAGAATCAATAAGAGCCACAAAGCCCTATTAACACCATCGCTCCTACCCAAAACAACACCACAATCAAAACAACAGAATAAGATACCAGCACCGACCCATTGACACACTAAATCGCAAACCTAGCCAAGATATATACTAACAAAATAAAGTATAGTAGCAAAGGTATAAATACTCTTAAGCTAAAACTATAGATTTTTTAAGATACTTATTAGAGAACAAGTATCATAAAGGACTAAATACTAGCAGCTTTTCTAATACTACTAAACGAAAGAGCGCTAAAATACTACTATAAGAGCCTTTACTACCTATAACCGTATCTCAATAACACCTAAATTATTAATAAGCTCAAGAGATAATTCAAAACTACAGAGTACTCAAGCCTATCTTATAATATAGAACAATATCACCCTTTTTTTTATTATAACTAATAACCCCTCAAAATCCAAACTAGAGGCCTTAAATACCCTTGTTAATACCCTCATAACAACACAGCTAGCACTTAATAAAGCGTATCAAAGCAACAAAATACTCTGCAACTAATTTCTTCAAAACTGTCGAGAGATCAAGAAATATAAACAAGCCACTATAAATCTATTAAAAACCTTTAAAAGCCTCTACAAATAGCCGAAAGTCGCTATTAGTAATACAATTACATTTATAAACAGTTAACCATAACTACAAGCTCATTATCACGCCAAATAATACTAAACAGACCGCGAATATAATAACAAGGGTCAGAACAAGGGTCAGAACAACAGATTCAGAAAGCCCAGACCACAGAGAGACAACAGAAACAGCCCAAAACAATAGCAAAAAGATATAAAATACTATAGTTATAAAAAGCCTAGATACTATTTAAGCAACTATATATAAAAGAAAAAGTAAAATATACTTATAATAGTAAAATAACTATAAGGAACAATAGTTAGATGCACCTCGCACGGCCGCATTATCGGCGAAACGCCGGCGAATTAGCGGCGAGCGAACATATAAAGGGGAAAATCCTATTACGCATAAGAGCGTAGACCTTAAGCAATAGTCTAATATAGTAATAGATACCTATATTCTAATATTCTAACCTTTCCTAGTTAAGGCCTATAGCTATACTCTTATAATTCTATTACTTCTACCTCAATTTGAGTAACTAGCGCTAGTTAGGATATTGGGAATAAATTAGTAATAGCTTGCCGACTAATTAGCAGCTAAGTTCAACCCCAACAAACTACAAACTGGGCATACCGATTTCAACTAACAGGGACTAAGCCGATATAACCCCAATCGTTCGCTAAGTCCCGAGATATAGGAGAGCTAGCATAATAATCGCGCTAATAGGATAGATAACCTTGATAATACTATTATTAGGGAAATAGGGGATAAGGGTTATACTAGGTTCTAGCTAATACTAGATTAAGTAGGCTAACTACCGCTTAGCAAATAGATAATAAGTATTAGCTAATAGGGCACCCCATTAGAGTCTATACCTAAGGGCATTATTCCCAGGATTTTTAGCTAAGCAATAGCACTATTATAGAAGCAGCAGGAGAGCTACCTAAAATAGATATATCTATAGTAGCAGTAGTATGAGGAGCAGACCGCAATACTACTATAGGAGCTCGCTAAGCATCTAATAAAGAAGCACTCCTAGAAGGAGTATAAGAAGCTACCTTTATATAACTACCGCACTTTAAGTAAAGATATTACTATAAATTAGGTTAGTAACTAAATTTAGGCTATTAAGGAGGGAAACTAATTACGCTCTAATAGCATGCTAGAATAATAGGTCTAATAAGCTCTTATAAAAATAAGCCTATCGCTATAGACTAAGTAGTAAAACTATAGGGGCGGGTTAGAAGGAGACCTAACCTAGGCTAATTACTTAGTATTTACTTACTATAAGTATATTAAACCCAAGCTTCAGGAGCAGAGGTACTATAAGAAGCTTAATACTATATATTAGAAAGAGATATAATCCCTAATAGAGTTCTTTACTAAATAGTTAGTAATATACTATAACCTAGATATAGTAGGTATTGAAGATAGTAAGGCTAAAGCCTATATACTATACTTTTAACTACTACTATTTCTATATAGGGAGCTAGAATATTAGAAGGCTGAGGTATTAAGACTAAGAGATATAGCTACTAAAGCGGAGCGCCTATAGGATATATATCGCTAATAGGGCGCTAAGTCTTTATAGAGTGAGAGCAGGAAGAGATAGATTAATAAAGAGCCTACTATAAGGCCCACACCTATAGTAAGAATAGAATAGATAGAGTAGCAGGGCTAGAGGCGTAGAATATCACTAGGATCATATAGTCCAAAACTTCACTAACCTCTTAGTAATATACCTCAGGGGCCTAGCTGCAGTTCTAGCGCGCCTAGGGGCCCAGCAGACAACTCCATAGTATATTTCAGCTATAATAAGAGGGAATATAAGTAGAGAGACTATTCTAAAACAAAAGTAAAGCATAAAGTAAATATAATACTAGTAGAATACTAACCGCCTGCTAACAAGGCGAGGATTAATATAATCCAAACTATAGCAAAAGTTAAGAAACTTAACTCATTAGAAAATAAGTAGGCTAGGGGCTTACTCTAGTAACCCCCACACTAGATTCCAGACTAGAAGTTCTCCTAATAGGAGATACTATAAAGGGATAGGCGCTCATCCTCTAAAAGCTCACTAAATAAGAAGTTATTATAGATATAAACTCCTATTCTCAAGTTAATATTATTAGCAGTTAATTAGTATAATCCCTCTAGCTAAAACCTATAGAGGCTATAGCCCCTATTTTAGAAGGGTTTAATAGATTATCTATAGCAATATCTCTAAAGATATACTAGCTAACCTTCTTTCTAATAGACTTAAGGGAGAGGCTGAGAAAGATTAGGTAACTATTTACTAAAGCTTACTAACTAGAGGGAGCTAGAAACCTCCTCCTATTATAATAGTCTATAAGCTAAGAAGATATTATAATTAATACCTAGATAAACATATAGGAATATAAGCAGATCAGCATTATAAAGCTATTAGTATTTATATAAGAGGTTATTAAAAATAGCTAGAGGGCCTATATATTATATATCTCAGGGAATATATCCCCCTATAAACTAGCTATAGAGGCTCTAAGCGAGGAGGACTCCCTAGATATAAATAGAGTACTACTACCTAAATTAAAAAGCAAACGCATAATATTTAACAAGCAGGTAGCAAAAGAGTTTCTATTCCTAGAGGGCGTAAAGCACTCTATTAATCTAGTTAAGGGGAAAAAACCCCCATATAGTCTGCTCTACCTATTAAATAAGAGGCAACTTAAAGAGCTTTACTAATACCTTACTAACAATCAGGCAGCAGAAAGGATCCAAGCTTTAATAAGCAAAGCAAGAACCCCAATACTATTCATTCTAAAGAAGAATAGAACCCTACGCCTTTATATGGACTATAGGGGCCTTAATAGGATCACAATCAAGAACTAATATCCCTTGCCACTTATCAACAAGCTATTAAATAGGCTTTAGAGAGCGAAGTAGATCTCAAAGATTAATATTAGAGATACCTACTACTATATCCACATTAAGCTATCTAACTAGTAGAAAACAGCCTTTAGGACGCAATATAGCTACTTTAAGTATATAGTTATACTATTTAAACTTATAAATACCCTAGCTACCTTCTAGGCATATATTTACTATACGCTCGCTAAGCTTCTAGATACCTACTATATCGCATATATAGATAATATTATAGTCTATTTATTATTAAGGGAATAGCATATAGAAAACCTTCCCTAAGTGCTCCACAGGCTTCACTAATAGGGACTCTATACTAAGCTAAGTAAATATAGTTTCTACTAGTAGTAAGTAAAGTTCCTAAGGTATATTATTATACTAGAGAGTATAACTATAGAAGAGTCTTATATCTAAGCTGTCGCTAAGTAGAAGCTGCTAAAGATATATAGGGAGATTTAAGTCTTCCTAGGATTTTATAACTTCTACTATAAGTTTATTATAGGCTATTTAGG
>JAXCEF010000827.1:0-13691 GCA_037178605.1 Colletotrichum euphorbiae | reverse complement strand
AATAGGTCCCCAACCTGGGACTAACAACCTACTTATATTAGGTCTTAAGGATAAGACCTTTAGAAGGGAGACCTAATATTACAACCCATTACATAAGGATAATAACTAACTAACCCACCTAGGAGTTAGACGACTAGGACAGGATATTTATACTATAGGATCATAAGAATACTAGGGATGCTCACAGTATAGAAGAACTATAGAATAAGTTATATAATAATAAAATAAGACTGAGCGTGCAGTGGGAACTACTAAGCGCTCACCCGCAACCACTAAGCGCTCACCTACAGTTACTAAGCGATTACTAGTATATAATTAGTAATTAGTAATGAGGGTAAAAGGACTATTTAGGACTTATATATAGTATGGACTTAGAACTCCTAAGAACAGACTTCTATAGCTCTTTAGCAATTAACTTCGTAATTACCCCAATAGGTACTCTCAGCTTTATCTTATACTACAACCCCCTTATGAGGACTACGACTGATTACTATACTCCTAGAACCCTAAGATTCATTCAGCCACACAGCATAGCAAGACCACACTGTCAACCTAGCGTCATCCCTCAGCTTCTATTAGCAGAACCCTACTATCAGATAGCTGACCGTAACACTTAGAACCTTAATAGAAAAGTATATAAGACTTATATATATTATCTAATAAAGTTCAATAAAGTCTTAATAGCTTTACTAGAGAATATATATTAGAAAGTTAGGATGTTCTATTATCTATAATATATATACTACTCCAGAACAACCCTCACCTATAAGGAGGAGATATCTCTATAGATTGGGACAAGGAGAACTTAATAATAATATCAATACATAACTATCTATTATTCGATCCTACTATTCCAACAGTATCCGCCTCTCGGATGTTCTCCAAGCAAGACATCCACGAGTCAAGAAGAATATCGGGCGGCATTCCCTGCAAGGTTGCGTTCCCCGGTCGCGTCGATTCGCAAGAGGATCGCGGGGCTTCTGCGTTCGGCCATTTCGGTCAAGTTCTTTGGAAAGTTGCGAATTTAGTGTGTGTGATCGAGGACGTATTGCGTCTTGTAAGGTGTAATCAAACGAGAGGCAGGCAACTGTTTTTATCAGGAGAGCTGGAGATGGAACCCACTTAAGCTCCCGGCTGGGAGTTGAGAATACCCGCGTAAAGGCAACGAGGCTTTTATTGGTAAGTCACTGACCTTTCTGCAGAAAACTGCGAGTCCCAATGCTGTCTGAGCTTTCTTAGCATTGGATTGCTTGTATTCATTCATAATGACATGTCACCTGACCCGATGTACTGTCAAACCATTGGCCATTACGGTACTCACGTAGTAGGGGTTCTTACCTGAGCTCCTAAACGCACTGACCCCCGGGCAAGTTTGTGGACGACTTTTGATGACATTGACGATTGGATGTCATTAGTATGAGAATGATAAGTTTCGATTGCTTCCGAATGAAATGCGCTAAGTATCAAGCAGTGGTCAATGCAGCGTCGCGTGCAGTTGCAGCGAGTAACAAAAAGTTGTGTCCCGGTTGACTCATTCGGCGTCAGCATAGAGGCGGCGTGGAAAACCATCCGTGGCTAGCACAAGTCGCGTTTTCCTCTACCACAGCCTCTTTTCGGGCTTGGCAGACTGCTGACATTCGAAGTGCCCTCAAACTTGTCGTAGGCAGATCGTTTCTGACGCCAGTTGCTCGAAGCGAATGATCGAAGTTTCTGGTCTGGCTTGCTAGCCGACGAATCTGGCGCACTGGAGCCGAGCTTTCTCCAAAATGACCTGTCGGCGGCAGGTCTTTGATTACTATCCACGTTGGGCCATGAAAGACGTTGATCAATCGTTACAGTCTTTGCAATGGAGGGCCTTGCTTCTTCGGTCTTGTTGTCGGTCGAAATCGGGGGACGAGAAGGATTCGATCGACTTGGTCTCGACCAATCATCCTGCCGAGCCGGTCTTTGCCTCCAACGTGAACTATCCTTTCTTTCGGGGTTCTCGTCTTTTGACCACCTTGTCGGATCTCGAAGCTCCTCCGGGATAGGTTTCGCGACTTCAACAAGTAGCCGGCCTCCCTCGTGCGGCCTGCCATTCAAGGCTTTGATGACAGCAGCTGCTTCCTCGGACGTCCCGAAATCCACAAAGCAGAAATGATGGTTCCCGGGCTTGTGTCGGATTTCTTCGGGAGGCGTTATTCGTTTGCCAACTGCCGCCCTGTTTAACAAACCTGTCAGCTGGGATTCGAGGAGCGTAGACGGTAGAAATGGAAACCCCGAGAGACGCACGGGTTAAATCCAGCCAGCAACTCTCTGATTTCGTCTTGGTTGTGTTGCTGGTCAATCATTCTCGTCAAACCGCCGATACGAAGGCGTCTGCCGTCTCCGTCGGCCACAACGCTCCCGTCGAAGTGACCCATTGCGCCATAAGGTCCGCGCTCAATTCTGCCAACGCGGCCATCTTCTTGACCGGTCCAGTTGCCCCATCTCTTGTCCTCCGGAGCTGGTTCACTTCTCCAGCCTCTTCCCCTCGGCTTCTTTGGCTCACACGGCCCAACTTTCACGGGCCGGCCGCGTATCTTGACGTCAAGATTGCAGAGGGCTCGTGCAGCATCAGCACGTTCTAGGAAGTCGACAAAACAGTAGCCGGGGTTCCTGCTGCTGACGGGATCGATCGAGATGTGTATCTTTTCAAAAGCTCCGAAATCATTCTCTTTGAGCATGTCTTCGATCTCGACTGGCCGTACGATGTAGAGGAGATTGCCCAGGTAGATGCGACGGCCCTCGACCAGGGCGGCCGGTTGCTGGGGAGAAGCCATCGGCATGAGTGCCTGCGGGCCAGCCGATCGATCCTTCCTGTTGTGAACGATAAGATCTGCAAGGGGATTTGAGATCAAAAAAGCTCAATCTAAAAACCTGCAACTCACAAATGGCGGGGGGCCTTTACAGTAGCGCGCGAACGGCGGGGATCACTCGAGCTTTTTCCGCTTCCGAGTCTTAGGGTTCAGTCTTATTACCAGGTCTTCCCCCGCAAGATGTGGCTTTCTGCCCTGGTTGCTTCCGGGCTCACATGACCTGTGGATTTGACAAGTAACAAAGGCTTTGCTGCTTCACACGGATTTCATCAAATTACAGGGGCAAGATTTGGCCCGCAGAAGCCTCGGCGTTTACCTACACTCTGTAACTCACAAGCGGATATCCCCGTACAGGTCTGCACCAAGTCCTCGAGTCACAAACACACTCACATTATGAAGACAGGCTGTCTACTACCCATAACATCAACGCTGGGCAGTTGCACGTCCCTCTTGTCGAAATCATGCAGCATGAGCCAGCAAATCATCCTAAAGACCAAGGTGTACCAAATCCTGAGACGCCGCATCTCGTAGGGTTCCTGAAGGATCACGTCCCAATCCTTGCTCCTAGCCGTGGGCTTCTTCATGCTCAGTGTCCGAGCTCTAATCTGCAGCGGAGTTGGATGGCGATCGCTGTGGTGAAAGCTGGCGTCTGTGGGAGTTGTCTGCGCCGATGGTCTGCTGGCTTCCCCGGTCGGGGACCCCTGCTCGTTCGCGTGCTGATTTACAGACTGTCTACGGTTCACAGCCCCTTCGTGGATGGCTCGCGATACCCGCTCCTGGTCCCCGTCTTCGTGATGCTCCTCGCTTGAGCTGGCGGACACGTGGATAACCCGCCATAGGATGCGGACGAAGTATATCTCCATAAATCTCTCTTCTCTCCGTTCAGGTGGTGTTTCGCGCAAAACGTCGAAAGACATGGACGGCTCTTCGTTCTGGTCGGGCTTTTCTCTGTTGATAGCTGAAAGCACTTCCTGGAGGTGGCGTCGAAGTACATCTAGTACTACTTCCTTGGTGTCTAGACGTGTCTCTTCTTCGGCTCTTGTTGAATCTGTTGCTTGTGGTGATGTCTCATTTGCTCCATCGGGGGTCTGTCCTGATACATCAAGTCTCGTGTCTGCATTCTGAATCGCATCATAGATTTCGTTGAGTTGCGGGTAGTTCAGCTCAGCCTTCTGTGCAATCTTGTCCCAGAGATCCTCAGTGTCTTTGGCAAGTTGTCTGATTTGGTCGACCTCAACCTGGACTTCTTCGGACACCTGCGACTCTGGCAGTCGCTCCGTTATAGTCCTGCAGTTCTCGTTGAGGCGTTGGCTGAAGGCTTGAAGAAGCCTGCGAAACGATAGCGATTCGCCGTTCCAAGGGAGTATCGACGGATTCGGCAAGAACGTGAAACACCTGTTCTTGATGTAAAGACCTCTCGCAAGCATTCCCATCAGCTCAAAGGTTACTAGATACGGCAGTAAGCAGTCAGCCCAAAGAATGGCTCTGGCGCGACCTACCTGGGAAGAGATGTTGGTGCTGCCTCGCTTCTTTATAGTACAAAGTTGTGCTGACGTTGCATCCTATCTCGGTCAGAGTTTCTGCAATTTCATCACGGCTCCCAAGTTGAAGATTCTCAACCTTGAGACCACTTCCGGAAGAGATTTTCAGTGAGCTTTGCCACTCAATGTCCTCATCGGGATTGAACTTTCGTCGGTATAGAGTCGGAACGCGACCGAAGCATAGCTCTTTGACTTCGGAGGTTGGTATCACACGTTTTCTGTCGAAAACACACTTCCCTGTCTTCTCGAATGAGAAGACAACGCCGAAGTCAGGCATCCGATAGCCCAAGAGATTGAAGCCGTTCCCCTCCGCGCGGTACTTGTCGTCGTCTTGGTTGAAAACCTTCCAGTAGAGGCCCAGAACTGCCGCAAGCTCTACAAGGTGGGATATTGTCGTTGTTGCAGAAGGCTGATTGATGGAAGAATAGGCATCGAACCTTCTCCGAATCCTCTGCATCCTGATGGTGAGGGAAGGTTCTGGGTACTGGTAATTTGAGAAGTTCTTGTTTGCCGGTTTCTGTCATTCTCCTTCCCATTCTTTCGAGTCTCTCTCCATTCTTTCGATTGCAACCAAAAGGGAGATCCAGCTAGCTCTCTTATTTTCGACGGTGTCAACGCCCTCCTTACCGCCTTTGCCTTCGTTGTTTGCATTCTCGTCACCGCACACCTCTTGCCAGCTGATACGACTTTTTTGGCAACTTCTTTCCGTTCCCTCCGCCTGCCAAACTTCTTCGCCCTTGACCGGTTTTGCCTCCGATTTCTGCGGCGCCAGGAATTTCACTGGAGCTGTGAAGAAAACCTCTAGACGCAGTTCCCGAGGATTAAGTTTGGGTTTGGCTTGCTGAGCCCATTCGCCTATCACTGCTTTATTGCAGATGCGAGCATAGCTTGTGCGATTTGGAGCAAGGCTGCGATTAATGCTGCGCTGGCGATGACCAAGGCCGCAATCGCGACGTTGACGTCATCTTTGCTGTCGCTCATTGCGGCCTCTAACGCGGTGATGAGAGCAGGGGAGCGGCGGCGGGTCGGCGGCGGGTCGGCGGCGGGTCGGCGGCGGCGGGCGATGCTCCGTGTGCTTGTCGGCGTCAGTAACCCGGGGCCGTTCAACGGTTTTCCGTACTGACAGGATCGATACTCAGCACTCCATCAGTACAGCAAGAGCACGACAGACAGATTCAGGTTCCGCAAAGAATCAGGGCATGCCACCGCGATGAAGTATAATAATCCCGGATCGAAGGAGGAAAATGGCGCCTGTCAAGGCGACGATGCTCTGGGAACTCAGTCTTTGATGAGAGCCCTGCGGTCTGCGAAAAAGGGATGCGAGTACAGCTGAGCTTCGCTCATGCACCGACACTTGCAAAAAGGGCGTCTTGAGGCCCGAAACAGCCCATGACACAGCACTTAAGAAAGTGCTGCAGCCCAGGAAAGTCAGAGCCTGCTTCTACTCAGCCAGACCTGTCACATTCCCATTGGCGGCCTGCTCCTAGGGGTAGTGTTCGTGGGTAGTGTCGTGTAACCAATAAATGCAGGCTGCCTGCACGTTGGGCGTTATGTTGTCTTAGCTTGGAGAGAAACACGACGGCTACTCCGGCTGCTGAAATAACCTCGGCGTAACCTGCTCTCCACATCAGGCTGCGCTGAGCCTCAAGAAGCGCTCTCGTCGGAACTGGATAACCTGCAGGCTATTTGTGTTTCGGCTGAGCTTCTTTTCTTATTAGTCCTGCAAAGTAGCGTTCGCTGTTTAACCCCATCCGTGGAAACCTTCCACGCACGGGCACCTGTGAGCCTATGTATGGGGGGAGCCGGGAAAAGGACCGACGCGGCGCTTGCGCAGGGTCCACAAGTTGGGTCCCTAATGCGCATCCTACTGGTTGTCTCCCAGCCAACAAGACACAATCCATGACAACACCAGCATCCGCCGATGGTTATCAGTTGTCCATCGTAACCTTGACTGTTCGCCCTCATCACCACTATCCGCGTTGAAGTGCGGCTTCGATGAAGGAATCAGTAAGCTCCTACGTCGCAATTCATGCCTGGTTGGCCGCTGTCCAAACTCCCGACGAGCACGACAACCACCACGGCGAACAGGCGCAGCCCAGCAATCGGCGAAAACGACGCCGCATCGATCCCGACGCCGAGTCGAGGGTTCCATTGTCGCCGCCGCCATCGTCGCACTCGCCCTGTTCCGTACATTCTTTCGTTGAATCCTCGCCTCTGACAGGAATCGAACGAAAGCATGATTGCAGCCAGCAGGACGATGACGGTGACGAAGAGCAAAGTGCGAGCCCCTTCCCCAATATTCACGACATCCATTCCACGCCGC
The DNA here is from genome assembly GCA_037178605.1 of Colletotrichum euphorbiae. Lineage (NCBI taxonomy): Eukaryota > Fungi > Ascomycota > Sordariomycetes > Glomerellales > Glomerellaceae > Colletotrichum > Colletotrichum euphorbiae. The sequence goes on along the minus strand of JAXCEF010000827.1, from coordinate 6,990 downwards.
GAGCGTCCCAGCTCAACGACCGACACATCGCACGCACATCCACGCCTAGTCTTTCATCGGCGTCTAGCGTTTCGTCACGGACGTCCTCGCCCACGAAACAGTTGAGGAGACTGGCTCTTCAGGTCGACGGCTTTGTCCATCGCAAGTTTGCTAATAGCCGCGCCGAGTTACCTTCCTTGCTCGCCGCACTCGTCAACGAGCTGCAGGCAATCAGATGGGGTTTTCACCTGCTGCCGCATGACATGCGCACCGAGGTACATACTTCTGCAATCCGTGAAGAGAGTGCCATCGCCCGTCCGTTCCCTTCTGCTAGAGATGCTTGTCGCCTATCGTTTGGAACACAGACTGACCATTCGCTCCTCAAATGCCAGTTTGCCGACTTGGATATACCAGACCACGCTTTTCTCCCCGAGGGCGATCCTGCCCCATCCGGGTTCCGGTGCCCCCCTCGAGATCTCGTTGCGTGGCTGCTAGATCAGGCCGAAGACTGCGAACTCAACCTTCACGGCGAACCGAGCTGGAACACGGAGCTCCATCTACCAATGATGGAATGGGCGCTTCGGCCGAATCGTCAGCGCGGCCTAGTCGACTACACATATTGCACTGGCGCCCAGGTGGTTAAAAGTTACGAGGCGAAGCAATCAGCGTCGAACATGGTTGACTTTTGCATGGTCATCCGCCCTCCTGGAGGAAGTGCTGAGGCCAGCCGGATTGATGAGGTTCGTGGAAATCGACCAGACGTGACCATAAACCATACGGACCACGGAATTCTGTGCAAGAGCCCCATCGTCGTGTCGTTCGAGACTAAGCGCCCCGGCGCCGACCTCGAGAAGGCGACGGTGCGGATGGGGTCATGGCACTCGTCACAATGGAGGAGTTTCTTGCAAGGCCGTACCGACCCGCCGGCCATCCAGTTCTTGCCTGGCGTCATTACCAGCGGCCACAGCTGGTCTTTCGTTGCTAGCGCGATCCGAGATGGCAAGTCCATTCTCTACAGCGACGTCGAGCTCGGGAAGACGTCGACCGAGTTCGGCATCATTACTGTGCTTCTCGCCATGCAGCATCTCGCCCGCTGGGCTGAAAACACATACTGGCCCGTATTCAAGTCCGAGATCCTTCAAATGAAACTAGTTGCCATTCTAGGTACCACAATCTACTTCCAGTTTACAATCCTTCATGTAGTGTCGGATCCTGCCGAACCGTGAACGAAATATGAGGTGTTCATGTGCTGGATCGAAGATATCCAACCGTGCCTTTGAGGTTAACATAAAATCGCTGACCGATGTTTCGTACCGAACGGAAGGACACCCCGTTCGCATCCAGACGTCTCTACCCCTTGGCTGAAGCCCCTCAGAGCCACGCTACTATTCCCTTTCACATCTTGCAGCTTTGGTGCAACGTTTCCAGCATGGCGAGAACATGGCTTCGTTTAGATTATCGCGTCCAGAAGTTGTCACATGTCGTGGTGCGGCAGCCCACTGTTGCATAGGGATGAGCGAATGCTAGAATGTAAGATCGGCTGCGTTGGGTCTGATGTCTAATGGAGTACGGTTGATGATCTCGGCAAACCCCTCCTAAGCCACCATCAGCCTGCGTGAGATTGACAGTAGCTGACCAACATGTAATTCGGCAGTCATCCGCGCCTGTCGGTGGGCTACCGGCCGGAGCTGATTTGGCATGCGCGTTCGTGCCAGGAAGAACTCGGCGCTGATGAAACGGATTGAACGCTCAAGGCCAGTAGAGGAATTGTTGAAGAGTCCATTCTAATGGGCTGTCGGCGACGAGTAGACAGGATCAGCGACTAGGTGTTTTTGAAGCCACCACACTACACCTCAAAGCCGTCCTGATGGATTGACATAGACCTCACATTTTGTGATATTGAGGATATAGACTCTTCGTCTGTGTCGGGTCCGCCCGAGACCGAGTCGCGGGACCAGAACCCCGACGAGATCGTTCCTGTTGTCGTAAGTGACGGCCCCGCTGTGGAATCCATGGTCATCGGTCGGCGGATTCCCAGTCTCATCTCGAGGTCGCGCACAGCCGCTTGTTCGAGATGTCGGCTGAGCTCCCAGAGCCGGGCTTTCTGCTGCTTCCGGATGAAAGCATGACATGGCGGGGACATCCAGGCTGGGTAGATCTTCTGGTGGCTTGCCGATACTCCAATGTTGAGGGGATGGCGGGACATGAATTCGTTGCATAGATAGCAAGCCTTCTTGCTAGTACCCATGAATAACAGCCTAGGTGTAAGGTGGGGTTGGTGGTCGTAAAAGCTAAGCAGCTGCATTTCAGCATGCACAACAAGTGTCATCTTGCAGGCTCGTCGTAATTTCGTCTCGGGGTCGGTCGTTAGCCAGGTTTGACCTAACTTGTCCCTCATAGCTTTTGGGTCGCTTGGGGCCAACTTCTTGAGCATTGTCAAAAGGGGTTCCTTTTGCGAACCTAGCGAGAATTCCTCCTGCTCCGGTGCTTCGATGGCTTTGATGTGTATGCCGGTGAAAATGGTTGGCTGTTTCACGGCCAACTTGAGCATCGCCTTGGTTGCAGCAAAGTATCGCCCTAGCTTATACACGTACTTCAACCACAGGGGCAACGACCCGTCCTCCATCCCGAAGAGCCCTTCAAGCTGTTCAGAATACATCCATCTACCGCGTGATGCCCACCTGACATGCGGAATGAGCTGGGTAGAATCCGTTTCGGCATCGAGAGACGCCAGTAATGGCAGGTCCCGGACCCATAATCTGAAACCCAATTCTTCGACGTCATTCGAGGGTATCTGGTCCATTTTATGGATAGCACGTTCGATGGTATCTCTGACCTCCGGAACGCCTATCTTCTCCACGAGTGCGCGGATCTTGTCTTGAGTAAGGCCGACGACCTTACGCAACACCTCCGGCTCCACGTCGTGCGGTTTCTTGTCTATGGTTCGTGTTGGTAAGCGTCTAGTCAGGGATCGCTTCGTTCTCGCTGTGAATTACCCCGTAAAGAAACTGCGGTGAGATCGACGAGAATATCTTGCAGTTGACTGGGAAGTTCCTCGGGGACGCCTAGGTTCCTGGCAAGCCGTAGGACAGTCCCACTTGGATGACCCTGCTCCAGACATACTGCTGAAGCAGTCTCGCCGCCGATCCTCGATGTCGAAGATATTAGAGCGAAAGAGTCGAGGAACTTTTTCTGGTGCTGCTCGTGCTTCCAGAAATCATCGTGGGGATGCCTGTCGAGGCTATAAGTTGTGGGCTCACCACGTACAGGGTCAATCAGATGGAGTAGTGTCGTAACAATCACGAATCGCTCGTGTGCCTTGCCAGTGAGGCTTGCTGGACGTGTCTCCGCCATGGAATTAGCCTCTACAGACTTACTGTATTGGTACTTGATTGAGTTGTCTCCTCTAGAGAACCGGTCGGACTGTCGATCGCGTTGAGGTTGCGGGCTCGTTCCTAGCGAAATGGTTTGACACATTCTCACTTTCCCCATTACGACGTCACACTTTCTGGAGAGACCAGCCCGGAACCGTTTACGCGCGTTGGGAAATTCGCGTTTGGTTTGAACTTTCTGCAGGAGGCCGGGCGCCCTCTATTGGTCGGGAAGGAGGCTCTCACATGACACCCCCACGCTCACGCTCCGATATGCATCGCGATACGGAGTAGTTTTCCGTCAATTGCCATGTGGCATGAAAACAAAGACATTACACTATACCTCGTATTTGTTGAAGCGACAGCCCAAGTACATACTTGGTACACTACCTGCAGCAAAGATCCACTCTACCCCACTCGGACATGGGGCGGGGTTGAGTCTTGAATGCAATGTAACAATCCCCAGGCGCTCCAGGTTTTCCTTTATAATACCCCATCGAAGCCGACCAGGTTCGGCTTTCGCTGGCTAACCCTCCGATAGATCGGTGCAACCACATTCATCTATCATTTGTTCCAAGAAAAACATCACAAACTGCGAGTACATTCGTACACGACAGAACATGGTCTGGGCACCAGTCACGGGCTTTCGCCCGGGTGCGACAGATCCCACACTTTTAGAGGGCGATGACACTATGCCACAGGTCCTTTCTCAGCAAAATCCGCAACATCTTGACATTGGCGAGGCCAATCGCTCGGAGTCGAAAATTCTCGACCGCTCAGACTTCTTCGCATACGGCTCCATAGCGAATGACTTTACAAGCCATTTGCCTCTCCATCCATCTCCAGCCCCTCTACACCTTTTCGAGCCCCTTTCGCCCTCCCAACTGTCTTGAGACATTGGAGAGTTGCCACCGCTTCACCAACAGGAGGATTTCTGTAGTGAGTATGCGGATCAAACGGTGATGGAAAGCTCAGCAGGAGTAGACGTGGCTTGCTCTGGGGGGACCTTCGACCCGGGCCCACAGCTGTCAAGCTCAGTAGCGAACTTGACACCAGCTAGCCTCGCTTCTTTCTCGTCCAACAGGGGATCTCTTCCGCCGAGACATGCCAGCGGAACCTTTCGTTGTCACTGGAAGTCCTGTTCGTTCACTGCTAACGACCCAAGCTTGTTTGAGTAAGTGCAGTTGGCGCTCGAGGGCTTTCACTGCGCAGGCAAAGTCCCGCTCACACTTCTCTAGCGAACACGTCCGGCGGCACAGGAAGTGTCCAAAGGTTGACTGTCTATCACTCTTCACGGAGGAGAAAGAGAAGCGAAGACATGTCTGGAAGACGCACAGAATATGGGCGCAGTTGATGGGATATCCTACCATTAGTGGCATTTGTGACCAGTGTGGCGAGACTTTTTGTCGGGATGACTACGTGATTCGCCACAAAAGAAGAAGACATTAGCACTAAACTAGACACAAGTCAAATGCCAATGCTGCTGCTCACGTCCTCCTGCTGAGCCCGGTTAAAGTATACACGGTGCTTCAAATCTTTTGGCGAATCGGGCAGAGAAATTTGAATGCATACAGCGTGCTCGTAGAACAAACACCGAGGTCTGGCGAAGCCATTACCAAAAACGAGTGATACAGTGCCGCCATCCATCTAAGAATTTGAACCGATATTGCAGTCCATCATTCAGCTCCATTCTCCAACTGGTCCCCATCGGATAAAAGAAGTCTCTTGATGGACCCATCAACAGCTTGGTTCTGCCCAGATCAGCCGTGATACGTCCGATTTTATGCCATCAGAACGCGCACGAAAGACCCAAAGTTATTACTTGTGTAATAGACTAGTTCTAGTAAGAGTATTAATAGAGATGTTTTAGCTACTCAAGCTATAAATATTACACAGTCAAATTAAATCACCATCTGTTTAGGTGGCTACTTCGTTTCGTTGGACCTCTGGCCTTCTTCTAGCTGGTAGATGGCCGTCGGACTGAGGGTGGGGACCTAGTCGTCGAAAGTTGGTTGTTCTCTACTTCTCTGTAGTTCTGGAGGCTGTCCATGGGGCGAAACCCGACTGTGCCGTCGTAATAGGCTTGGCGACTTATAATTGCTGCGCTGCTGTCTAGCCATTTCACTTCCAGGGAGAGATTTAGCGCCATGGGCTTATCGTGAATCTTGGGATAATATGATGACTTACCCTATTGCGGACAGAGGGGGATAATTCCTCGAGATTTCCTCAATAGTAGCCACCCGACTGAGCCGAAGTAACCGTCCCATCGATGAGCTGCTTGAGCTTCCTGTCATCTCGGTTCTTGCTGGCAGCCGCCTCGTCTGACTGGAGGTAATGATTTTTGAGAACACATTGGCTAACACATCAACGTTTGTCTTTAGCTCGGCGGATACGTTGTCGATATGTTTTGAAGGTACCAAAAGAGAATTACCACAATGAGAGTGACGGTTGTGCCTTCGCAAGTGTTGTCACCACGTCTTCCAAGTCTATCTCCTCCGCGAAATACAAGGGATGCATATCGTGGGCTATTAGGTCCTGATCAAAGTCCCGACTGTAGGGCGTAGACTTCTTAGACTTTGCCATGACCGGCGGGGATTCAGTAGATGGTCTTATCAAGCGCGTGCTAATGACGATGTGATGGCAACGTCTTCCAATAAAGCAGCTGCGAATACATGATCAAGCATTCACGAATCAGCTAGAAAGCGGCGACTTAAGCATCAAGGTAGCCACAATATTGCTAGCGCCGGCTTGGGACCTTCTCCAAAGCAAGTTGGATGTTGTTGGAGAAGTAGGGAGTTCCGTTATCTATGATATATATGCTGTTTCATAATACCCCTCACCTATAAGAAGAAGGTATCTCCATAGATAGAGAGGAGAAGAGAACTTGATAATAACATTAATATATTAATACATAACTATCTCTAATTTGATCCTACTATTCTAATAATAAATAATCTAATTAAAATGAAAGGGATCAAAGCTACTATGAAATTGTATGATAAACTTATGAATCTAATCTACTCTTAAATAATTCCCTGGACTAATACTTATATATCTAACTTTATTTACTATTACTTTTTTAATACTTTATGAATTAAACCTAAAGCTATTACTATATTAATTTTAACTCCTACTATTCTCTATAGTTATTCTTAATAGATCTAAGAATTAAGCCTCCAAGTAGTAGTAAATAAAATTAACTTTTATATCTTTTAATAATATAATTTAGTAGTTATTAGTAGGTTACTATAATATATATAACTTAGTATAGTAATTATACTTAATATAGAATTAAGTATATCTATTATAATGCTAATAGTTATACCTAATATTAAGGTTAATATAGCTGTTATTAAGTAAGTACTTATTACTAATATATATATTATAGTCAGCTATCCGACAGTAGGGTTCTGCTAACAGAAGCTGAGGGATGACGCTAGGTTGACAGTATGGTCTTGCTATATTGTGTTGCTGAATAAATCTTGGGGTTCTAGGAGTATAGTAATTAGTTATAGTCCTCATAAGGGGTTGCAGTATAAGATAAAGCTGAGAGTACCTATTGGGGTAATTATAAAGTTAATTGCTAAAGAGCTATAGAAGTCTATTCTTAGGAGTCCTAAGTCTATACTATATATAAGTC
>JAXCEF010000826.1:0-13708 GCA_037178605.1 Colletotrichum euphorbiae | reverse complement strand
AATAAATATAGTATTAATAACCTCAGGAGGCTAACTTTCTAGGGGAGGCTATAGGTGCCTAGTAGGGAGGATAATAATAACCCCTTAGGAGTACTCTATATTAAGATTATCTAGTAGAGCTATAACTTAAGTATAACTACCTACCTAGGTTATAATAGCACTCTTAAGATAGTAAGCTAATAGTTCTACTAGTTAGGTTAGTCCTAAACTATGCGAAGGTTTATATAGAACTACAATATATATAGAGGAATATATATCTAGAGGTAAGTAAAGAAAGGATTTCTTAAGCCCCTACTAGCACCTAACTAGCTATACTCTAACCTCTCTATAGACTTTATTATAGACCTGCTACCTATAAAGGATACTAATAGCTACTACCTATAGGTAATAGTAGACTAGCTTAGTAAGTTTATAGTACTTAAAGAGATAGAGACTATAGAGATAGAGGCTTGCGCTTAATATTTCTTAACTTACTACTTCTGCTTCTATAGGTTCTCACGTAGTATTATTAATAACTAGGGGACTAACTAGGTAAGCTACTTCTAGGCTAAGTTCTGCCGCTTTATAGGAATAACCTAGCTACTAAGTATAGTATACTACCTGCAGACTAATAGTGGGATAGAGAAATAGAACTAAGAAATCTAGGCTATCTTATGGGTATATATAATATAGGCCTAGGACGACTAGGGAAGGTTACTCCCCGCTACTTAATTAGCGCTTAGGAATAGGGTTAGTAGTATAACTAGACTCTCCCTATTCTTCCTAGAGTATAGATACTATACTAACCCTATATTAGTTATAGAAGAGAAACCTAATATACCTACTATAAAGCAAATAGTAGCTACCCTCCTAATAAGTAAGCTTAGGGATATAATAAGTTTTATCTAAGCTAGTATAGTAGCAGCTTAATGATAGAGTAAAAAAAATATAAATAGGCAAAGGTCCCCTATAGAGAGGCATTAAGTTAGTAATAAGGTCTAGTTATCAATAGCAAACTATAAGAGCCCTAAGCTTAATAAGAAACTCTTATAGCTATACTATAAGTATATAGTTATAAGTATATTAAGCTCCTACATAGTAGAACTAGATATCCCTAGGAATATCTACCTGAGGTTCTACATTAACCTCCTCTAGAGGGCACTAGAGGACCCCCTACCTACTTAGTTAAGAGTAGATTCGCAGCTGCTACTAATTATTGCAGATAATAGCAAATTTAAATAGCGCGTAGAGGAGATCTATGCAGTATAATAGAAGGTAGTAGGGAGAGGGCGGTGGCGTGAGGCATTAGTTAAGTAGGAGGGGTATATAGAGCCTACCTAAGAGCTAGTAGAGGCTGTTATAGAAACTGAGGCGGAGAGCAGGTTTAAAGGAAGGTATAGGCTAGTTATAGCTAATAATGGCGACCTAGCTTATGCCTGGAGGGCCCCCAGCTAGGGGAGGGGATAATATTACGGGCTACGCCTAGTCAGAACTATCTGGGCTTCTGCCCAGACTTACCGCTCTTGGGGCCCACCTAGTGGCTACCCACAAACCCAGCATAACCGCGCTAAAGCGGAAAACCCTTCCTTCTCCCTCTTCAGCTTTAAATAAATAGTATTACGCCACCTCTTGTCGCATAGGCTCGGGTCCAGCCCCTCGCAATAGCTAATTATACTATATTTCTCTATATTCCTACTTTCTTATATACTATCTTCTGACTTACACTTAATTATGCTATTAATTATAATAACAATAATAATAATAATAATATATAATATATTTATAGTAGTAGGAATAGGAGTAGGGGCGGGAGTAGAGATAGGAATAAAAGGTTATATTAATAACCTATAAGTAAGATTACTACTATAAGGAGGATTACTACTTTACTTCTTATTATATAAAATCTTACTTCTTAAATTCAAAATAATATGGATTTTTTAAACTTAATTATAATAAGTATAGTTATTAATAAATCTAAAATACCTAGATTATAAGATATAGGACGCTATATAGTAATAGTAAGTAGCTTTATAAGAGTAATAGTTTATATTATAATATAGCTAAATACTACTTAGCTAGTCAAAATATAATTAGCTAAATCTATAGCTAGTATATTATATTTAGCTTAAATAGATCCTACTGAGTTAATTAGTATAGTTTTACTTACAAATAATTCCTAATGCTAAATTAAGCTTTTCTTAAATTAGAATTAGCTTTATTACTAAAAAAATGGTTTTACTATAAAAACAACTGTTTTAATATAATTTAGAGAATACCATAACTCTAAGTGTTTTCTACGCCTGAAATACAGGCTTATAATACTAATAATAATATAACATAATAACTTAGTAATAACTTAGTAATAACTTAGTAATAACTTAGTAATAACTTAGTAATAACTTAGTAATAACTTAGTAATAACTTAGTAATAACTTAAGAGGCTTGAAAACCCCAATCAATATACTATAAACTCGAGGTACTTTGAGAAAGGTAGGTGTTATGGGTGTGGCGCGGTATTAGAGGCTTTGCTAGCATGTTGGGTTAAGCTTAGGCTAAATACTAGAAGGACCCCATCAAAATACCAGCTACTCCATTTATATTCCGTCGCCTCTCGTCTCTAGTCTCTGTCCCAAACTTCCTAATACCTCCTCCAAAGCCCCCATCCCCCCCCCTCTCCCCCTGGGGGCCGAGCGGAGCATTGTAAGGACACAACAGAGAGAGACAAACTGTCACAGGAGCTGCCTGCACGCAGCACCGCGCTTAATCCCGTACCCATTCGATTAAGCAGTTAATCGCTCTCTGACATTTGCGGCTCTCAAAGTTTTCCCAAAATAACAAACAATTGGCCACGCCTGAGAAGGGTTGATAAGTCCTCGCCTACACTAGAACCAATGGTCGTTCTCGGGCCATTTCTCGAAGGCGCCCCCCTATTCTCGGGACCCAGACACAACCAACGAGCCATCCCAACTCGTGTGTATGTATGCATGTGTGTGTGTGTGTGTGTGTGTGTGTGTGTGTGTGGGTGGGTGGGCCCCCGCGTGTGAGCCAGGTCCCGCGGCACACGGCAGCCCAGCAGCCGGCGGCTAATACCTAGCCCGACGTTGGCTTCATTACGGTTCGCGCCAGTGGCAACCAATAACAAAACTCCTCCTTCAGCTTCCCAAGAACGGTCCATAAACCCGAAGGGATCACTGACCGACGCGGGTACCTGAATCTTCCTACCCAAAAAAAAAAAAAAAAAGCGCTAATTAGAGATTTGCAGGGGGAAGTGAACGGACTGATTCACGGTCTCTTCGCGCAGGAGACAACTCAATCCCTCACAAACTGCCCTTTCGACGTCATTCCTTCTTTTGCTTGCATTACCTTCATACAACGGGCTGCGCTAGTCTGCAGCAGACTGCCACATCTCACATGCTCATCAATCTCGGAGTGGATAGAGGAAAAAGGAATCGGATCTGCAGCGCGTGAGCGGATATCATTCACAACTGGTCACCGCCTCAGACCGCATTATTGCGGTTTGGCGGTAGACTCAACTCAATACGAGGCGAGTTGGAATCTCGGTTTAGAACACGTTTCACCAACACGGGAAAGCCTCCCAAGAACGATTCCTCTCACATACATCCTTTAGCTGTCGTTTCCGTCGTGCCAAGGGCGGAATTCTTTTCCAACGCGGTACCGGATCTTTGCTGCAATTGCCCGGAACAGCGCACGGGCAACTATGAACGTCAATTGACGCACAACCACCACCAAACCCCGCTCCGCAGCCCCGTATTCAAATGCCGCCGTCTCGCGCCGGCTCGGATGATCGTTGAGACTTTTGCACGACCCCTGACGCAGATTCGTCCAGAGACATTGTTCGTTGGCGGATGGGATCCCCTCACCCCCAAGCGGGGACCGGTGGCGGCCGATGGATTTGTGATGAACTCGATTTCGGTGTGGGAGGAATGTGACACATGAATTGCCAAGACGAGAGGGGCCAGCTGAAATGCCAGACCGGCAAATTAATGTTCTTCTCTTCACGAAGAGGAGGCGAAGGTGGCATCATCGGCACACCCGATCGAAGGTCTCAGTGTGATGTTTTGTTGATTACGGCTTGTGGGCGAGCTGGACCTGGATGCGGAAGGAGAGAAGAGCTGAGAAGTTTCCCATACGCTTTTCTGCAATCCACTCGACCACGATTACGTACCTTAGCCACGTCCCTCTGCTCCGACACGCCTCACTTGTCTTCCATCGCAGCCTCACTACTTAGTCTACGAAGACTTACCCAATTGGGCAAAGTTGTAGGGCGATTTCGAACCATGTTGTGCGGGATCATAGTGACGCACTCACTCCCAGCTTCCGGGGTGTTGTACTTCTCGTACCCGCATCCCAGTCCGCGGCTTGTCATCGTCGTGCGTAAGATCGAACTTGCAAAGCGGCTCCGGCGTGGTATCTCATCGGAGAAGAACACGACGCTTTAGCCAGGACGGCAACCCTTTGGTGAAATCGCAGCACATCAAGAACTCTCGCATCGGGAAGACGGAGACGTGGGTGAAGGTTACGAGGATTCATTATTTGGTTTCGGGCCGCCGGAAGAACATCATCAGCTCGGGATGTAACTCATCTCGTCTGATACCTGGTCTTTGACTATTGTCCCGGAGACCGGCCCGTGGAGTCTCACGTAACAGCGCAGTCACGTTCGGCCGAACTGGGCCAGGAACGAAATCAATAATGCCAGGCTTGGCGGGGATTACAGAGAAAGCGATAGATAGCGCAGCCGTCCAAAATCAGGCATGTCGCCAATGTCCAGGACAACTGAAGTTCGTGCTACAACAGCGGCAACTTGTTTTGGCCGAGTAAGCCAAGCAGACGAGACTTTCTCCGCGAGGGCAGAATGACAGCAACTTCACCGTTGTCAGTCGAGTGCCATACAGCAGAACGGAAGACGACAAAAGAAACATCACCGACAAAGAGGATGGCGAAAGACGGCTACGAGAACACCCTCCTTCCACGGTTAGGCTTGCTAACTACCCACGGGTACCCATATGGGTAGTACCCATAAGTAGATACCGCAGTATATCTAAAATTAAGTTTTAGTAGTAAATATAAAATATACTATATACTATTAAGATAACTACAAACGATTACTACAAATATCTCAGGGTTTTATATAGTATTACTAATTTTAGAAATTAGCCTAACTTCTGATAAAAAACACTTATTACCCATGGGTAATTCTGCCCATGGGCTACCCAAACCCATGGGTACATCATTCACACTATACCCATGGGCCTCAATACCCAAACCCACTTGACACATGGGTACCCATGGGTAATTGCTTGCTACCCACGGCTACTACCCATAATTACCTACCCATTTGGCGGGTACCCATGGGACCCGCGGGCCGGGTAATTGCCATCCCTATGGACCCCGGTAATAGGCTTGCATAAGTCTGCTGCGAGGCAGCTTCCCTAATATCATCTGTAGAAGGTGAACGGAGGGAGACTTGCAGAGGCCGAAGGTGTCGAACCGTCAGAAAGGCGGGCCAGGCGAAGAGGGAATCTCTCACCACACGTCGAATCCCAAAGGAGTTTGAGAGGGCGTCGAATACTGATGTGTCTGCTTCCTCTGGGCTGTGTGGAAGAGTAGGAGGTGATGGTATTGGCTTCTTGCTTTGAGGAGCGGCAGCGCCTCCGCCGTCTTTGATCGCAGGGGTATACCGAGTTGAGAAGATCTCGCTACTGCTCATCAGACATCTGTTGAGCAATCATGACTACCTATGGAACAAAGCCGATGTGGCGTCGTGTTTGACGATTCCAGTCCCGTTTCCGTCTACTTTTTTTTTTCGCAACAAAATTCGTATGCGGGGAACAACGACTCGCCCGTCTAAGACGCGGGATGGTGAGCAACATAACACACGCGAGAGCAAGATTCGAACGTCCAGTGGTCTCTACCTCAGCCTGAAGCTTGCTGTTGATGTACTAAGTAACCCTAACCGCCTTAACGGAATAGATCTGCAACTGGACTGGTAGTCTCATGGCGTCCGGTTACCCATTGTTCTTGATGTGATGTTCCAGACGCTCTTACTCCCTGGGAGGGAACGGTTCACCCAGTATCTGACTCTCAAAGATGTGTATGTCCAATACAGACACTTTGACCTTTACCTTGGTCTCAACAGCGGAATAATTTGCGGAGAACGATATTAACCCGGTGATTATTATGCGTTCTTCTGGGTCCCTATCAAGAAGACTTCAGGCAGGCGAAGATGAGCAGTTCCGGGGGAAATTGCCGAGATGTAGACGAGCCTCGAGCTGCAGACGCCATGCTACACCTTTCACTTCCACGACAGCTGAACAGGCAGCAGTTCCGACAGCGATGGCCCCCCCTCAGAACAGAATTACGAGAAGAAACAGTCTTGGCAGTAGCCTTCTCCCAGAAGGGGCATCTGTCTGTACTCGCAAGTGCCTGAGCAGACAAAAGGAATGCAGCCTGTAGAATCCCATGCATCTAGGAGGCTGAGCAAAATGAACTCGCTTCCGGACATGGACGTAACTTCATGACGAAATCGACTCGTATAGGTCTTTCTTGGGTCTTTCAATGTTGCTGGGCGATGAGGGTCAGCGTAGAGGGGGGGTTGAGTTGAAGCCCGTTGAGTTTTCGGCGAAGATGGAAGCGGTGCTGACTCCTGCATCCCTTTCGGATTCCGAGCAAGAGACGTCGGGGTGAGGTGCCTTTCCCTCCTACTTTGAGAGAAACGAAACTCCGATTAAGGGCTTCTTCCGGCCGCCTTCGTGGAAAAAGGGGGGAGGGCTAAGGGAGGAAGACGATGGGTGATGGGCTTCCTCTGTCACGTCACGTGATGTGGGGTGGGTTCCACCCCTGCAGGGTAGACCTTCTACCTTAGTGACCCCTACCTATAGGATTAGTCTCTCCAGATACACACACACCCAGAGAGAGAGCTTCAGCACGATTATTGCCTATAGGCAGTTTGATCCATATATTATTATTTCTTATTGCAGAGCCCTGCTCTTTATATAGTAGTATAAATTTCTTTCTTTGTTTTTTACTTTAATAAAGTTTCTTCTATTGAAAATTCGACCTTAAATATTATTATAAAGCCTAAGAAGACCTTATTTATACGCCACCCATAATAATAATACTTAATAACGCCTTTAAATAGGATTAATAGTCTCTATTATACTAAAATTTCCTATCTAACTAATTGCTCTAGCTAAGAGCATTTAATTCCCTATTACTTAAAGAGTCTTAACTTTAAGTTCACTATAATAGATATTTAATCTCTATGAAAGATAGAAGCTATTGATATATTAAATTCTCTAACAAATCCCTTATTATTATAAAAAAAGGGCTTACTCTTTAATATTAACTAATTATCTACTCATAATAGGTTCCCGCTAGTTACTAATAAGTACTTGCTCTTCTATAGCAGCTACTTCTTTATTAGTAATAGGCTCTTGCGTGTAGTTAAGAGGCGCTTATTTTATAGTAGTTATATTAACCTTAATGCGTAATATAAATACTAATACTATAGTAACTACGCCTACTCCTACTATAAGCATAACTACTATACTAACTTATATGTATTATAGTAATTTATTAATAACTATTCTAGTAACTACTAATTTAGATTTAAATCTATATAGCTCCTACTTGCGAGATTATAACCCTTTTAGGCTATTATAATAGATTACGATAATTATCTCTGGACTGACTATATAACGACTCCAAATTAATATACTAGTAGTAGAATAAAAACTACTATCTTTCTAATTAGTAGTACTATTAGTACCTCCTAGGTTTAAACTTTTTTGGTCTAAACCTTAGAGGTTTAAACCTTCTAAGTCTAAATCTTTTAGATCTAAACTAATTATACCTATACCTTCTGAATAGGTATGCTAGCTAAGTAGGGATACTATACCCCCTGCTCTATTAGCTACTTCTTTTACTTAGGACCCCTCTTCTTCTCTTCTCTTATTTTCACTTTAATAGCGTTTACTTTGATAATAGGTTATATTATAGTATTATTCCCTTATATCTACTTTATTACCAACTACTTAAACTAAAGCTAAAATAACTTAATTTATTTAGCTAACTCTAAAAATAGTAGCTCTCTACTAGTAGCTTTACCTCTAGCTCTTCTAGCTAATATGCTGCTAAGTATTTATTAGTAGTTAATAGTACTATAAAAAGTTTCTAGGCTAGTATCTCTAGTTAATATTACTATTGTTAGATAACTTAGTACTGATTACTACCTTTAAACTACCCCTAGAGTTCCCTAAACTCTACTTAAGAATAGCTTAAAGAGAGATTATATAGCTACTTAAGTTTATAAGTAAATGTGAAGGGCGGAGCCCGTGTTTATTTAATAAAGGGGTGCCTTGAATTATGTAAATCTATACTAAGGAAGGAAAAGTCTAAGTGCGCGATATGCGCGTACTTTAGGCCGGTCTTATGTGTGTTGGGATATTCGCCCATCCGGACCCGACCCAAGTGTCGGGCCCGTGGCCTAGCGGGCAGAAACGTCGACCATGGTAGTCATGTGACCTCAGTCACCTGACGTGGTAGTCACGTGACCTTAGTCACGTGACCCACCTCGTCAGTCTACCATAACGTTCCTCCTTTCGCTGGCCACCCTTCTAGATACCTTCTTTCCATAGACATCATCACCATATTGAATATTACGCGTATCCCCCCAATCCTTCTGGTACCAGTCTTTGTGAGACCAACAATGTGGTTATGCGGCGGGGCTGTAGTTCTCGCTTCGCTAGGGTATAGCTACTACCCCAGTACCTAAAGTGGCGCAGCTCTAGTGGCTGGGGGCTGGGCGTAGCCCGGCCTATAATAATACTCCCTCTGAAGGCCTCTGCGTAGTAACTGCGCTACTATTACTAATTAGCTAATAGTATGTAGCCTATGCGCTATAGTAGCTATTATATCTACCTCCTTCGCCTTCTAAAATCCCTTCTTTCCTCTATTAAATAATAATTATTATAAGTATAAACCCGCTATGCGGCGCGCCTATTACTACTTAGTTACTAATGTTATTTAGAATATCTCTAACTACTTATTACCCGCGCCTATAATATAATACCTATAAGTTCTAACTGCCCTCCTACTGCCTTCCTGCCTCCTAATTGCTCTAAAGCCCTCTCTAAAAGATATTACTACTAAGGCGCTACGCGCTTGTAACCTCGCTGTCTTTCTTGATTATAATGAGGCTGGGGAGCTATTTACTGATAAGGATAGCTCTACTGCTCCATTTTCCGCAAGTAGCGCTGCTAATAATAATAATAATAATAATAATAATAATATTCTTAGCCTCTATAGTACGAAGCGTACTAGTAGCTCTCTTTTTACTATATGTACTTAAGCTGCCCTATTTAATAATATTACTAATAACTTATAAACCCCCTTAAAACAGTAGAGAGCTAGTATAGAGGAGAGTAAAAGCTATATTTAAGAGGTAGTTTACTTGCTCTATAGTATTTACTATACTAATACAGACCTATTATCCTCTACAGCTATATACTATAACTTTCTCAGCATATATTCTATATCTAATATAGCTTCTTCTTATTAACTTTCTATAGATATCTATATTACATGCTATACTAAGTATATAGAGAACTATAGCTATAGCAGCTATATCTCTATAAGTCTATAACTATAGGAACCTCAAATTATAAAGTAATACTAACTTATTATAGCTTAATAAGGAGGAGGATACTAAGTACTAGGCCTAGAAAGCTACTAGTAATATCGGACTTTTACGCGTTAATTGGGTGAAAATTGGGGTGTGTATTTCATAAGTTCTGAGGTATAAAGGTCTCCACTAAAATCTCTGCTAGATATAGGTACCTATAATCTAGCTATTAGTTGGGACGGATTTCGGGTTAAATCGGCATATGCCTATCGGCGTACGCCCAGTTCAACACGCCCCCTCAGGTTAGTGCTAAAAGGGTCCAAACTGGACAAACTAGCCAAAATAGCCTAAATAGCCTAAATAGCCAAAATAGCTAAAATAGCTACTTTTATAAATCTCAAATCCCCTACTTATAGGCCCTTTTATATATAGCCTATTTGAGGGTATTTCTATTACTTTAAATTGCTCCCGTCATGCTTATGGAAACCTCCTAGTGGGTAGAAAAGAGTGATACTATTTATAGAGCTATTTTAGCCTATTTAGCCTCTAATTTAGTATGCCTATTATCTATAAGAAGGTTGCTCTTATCTGCGAGGTTAAGTTGGTTAACAAAGGTAGCGAAGGAGGCAGCTAGTAGGGCCTTTATTATTCTATCTGCTATTATTTTAGCTAATTAGGTGTAAATAACCTCTATATAGTTATCCTAAATCTCTTGTTATAGCTAATAGTTGTGGATATTAATGTAGCGTAACTTAGTTTATAGTTAAATAATCTCTTGGGTTATAAGCTATATTGTTTGGGTATTATTATATTAGATAACTACCTTGAGGCTATTGTAAGGCTAATTAATCACATAGGAAGGCTCTCCTCTAGGAGAGAGGCTTACCGATAAGGCGGTTATTAGCTAACTTATAAATAGTTCTTCTTTTATAGCCTGCGATAGGGCTAAAAGCTCTGCTTCTATAGTAGAAGTTGTAACTATTTGTTGTTTGTTAGCTCTCTAAGTGATTATCCCTCTAAATAGCTTTATTATGAAGGCTTGAGAGCTCTTTTAATCTATTGAATTATTTATAAAACTAGCGTCTAAAGCTACCTCTAACCTATTAGTATCCTTTACTCTATATTTAAGATAGAGCTCTTTTGTTTTTAGTAGGTATTATATAGACTAATTAGTAGTTTAGTAGTGTTTTAAGCTAGGGTTTTAGTTGAATCTTATAAGATAACTAACTATAAAAGCGATATTAGGTCTAGTTATAATAGTAGTATATAGTAGTAATCTAACCTTTTATTAATATAGCTGAATCTCTTGAGGCGTTGCTTGCTCTTTATATAATAATAGCTCTTTAGTAGCTATTAGAGTATTATATTATAAGTTAGTATTAATATAGTTATTTAGTAGTTTTATTAACGTATTAATAAATACTGACTGCAATAGCTATAGTCTCTTATTTAGATGATCTCAAAGGACTTTGATCCCTAGGAACTAATATAGGTCTTAACTACCCTTAAGATAGTATTGTTTCTATAGTTATCTAATTAGTGAGGTAGTATAACTGTGATCTTTATGGGGATATACTATAATGTAGTTATTGATGTAGAAGAAGAATAAGACCTTGCTATGGCGCTAATAGCAGTTTTCACTAGGTATCTACTTAAAATTGAGGGTATTTTTTTGAGGTGTTGCTACTATAAGAGAGGGGATCTGCAAAGCCTATATAGGGCTTTTAGTAGCTTGAGCACTCTTTTAGGCTCTTAATACTCTAGCAGTATCTCTATATAGACCTCTTTATTAAGGTTAGTATATATAAAGGTATTAATAGCGTTATATTAAATCAGATCTATATTAAATTAGTTGGCAATAGTAATAAGGGTCCTAAATACTTGTAAGGAACAATGGTTGGATGCACCTCGCACAGCCGCATTATCAGCGAAACGCCGGCGAATTAGCGGCGAGCGAACACATAAAGGGGAAAATCCTATCACGCACGAGAACATAGACCTCAAGCAATAGTCTAATACAGTAACAGATACCTACGTTCTAATATTCTAACCTTTCCTAGTTCAGGCCTATAGCTATACTCTTATAATTCTATTACTTCTACCTCAATTTGAGTAACTAGCGCCAGTTAGGATATTAGGAACAAATTAGTAATAGCTTACTAACTAATTAGCAGCTAAGTTTAACCCTAATAAACTGCAAACTAGGCATACCGATTTTAACTAATAGGGACTAGGCTGATATAACCCTAATCGTTCGCTAAGTCCCGAGATATAAGAGAGCTAGCGCAATAATCGCGCTAATAGGATAAATAACCCTAACAATACTATTATTAGGGAAATAGGGGATAGGGGTTATACTAGGTTCTAGCTAATACTAAATTAGGTAAGCTAACTACTACTTAGCAAATAAACGGCAAGCATTAGCTAATAGGGCACCCCGCTAGAGTCTATACCTAATAGTATTATCCCCAGGACTTTTAGCTAGGTAATAGCACTATTATAGAAGCAGTAGGAGAGCTACTTAGAATAGATGCATCTATAGCAGCAGCAATATGAGGAGCAGACTGCAACGCTACTACGGGAGCTCACTAAGCGTCTAACGAAGAAGCACTCCCAGAAGGAGTATAAGAAGCTACCTTTATATAAATATCACACTTTAGGCGAAGATACTACTATAGACCAGGTTAGCAACTAGATTTAAGCTATTAAGGAGAGAAACTAACTACGCCCCAATAGCACGCTAGAGCAATAAGTCTAATAGGCCCTCATAAAGATAAGCCTATCGCTATAGACTAAGTAGCGAAGCTATAAGGGCGGGTTAGAAGGAGACTTAACCTAAGCTAATTACTTAGCGTTCACTCGCCGCAAGCATATCGACCCCAAGCTTCAGGAGCAGAGGTACTACAAGAAGCTAGATACTATATATTAAAAAGAGATATAATCCCTAATAGAGTTCTTCACTAAATAGTTAGCAATATACTATAACCTAGATATAGTAGATATTAAGGATAATAAAGCTGAAGCCTATATATTATACTTTTAACTACTACTATTCCTATATAGGGAGCTAGAATATCAGAAGGTTGAGGTATTAAGACTAAGGGACGTAGCTACTAAAGCGGAGCGCCTATAGGATATATATCACTAACGGGGCGCTAAGTCTTTATAGAGCAAGAGCAGGAAGAGACAGGTAAATAAAAAGCTTACTATAAGGCCCGCACCTATAGTAAGGATAGGATAAATAGGGTAGCAGGGCTAGAGGCGTGGAATATTACTAGGATCGCGTAGTCTAATGCTTTACTAACCTCTTAGCAATATACCTCAGGGGCCTAGCCGCAGTTCCAGCGCGCCTAGGGGCCTAGTAGATAACTCTATAGTATATTTTAGCTATAATAAGAGGGGATATAAGCAGAGAGATTATCCTAAGGCAAAAACAAGGCGTAAAGTAAATATAATACTAGTAGGATACTAACCGCCTACTAATAAGGTGAGGATTAGCATAATCTAAACTATAGTAAAGGTTGAGGAACTTAACTTATTAGAAAATAAGTAAGCTGGGGGCTTACTCTAGTAACCCCCGCGCCAGATTCTAAACCAGAAGTTCTCCCAATAGGAGATACTATAAAGGGATAGGCGCTTATCCTCTAAAAGCTTACTAAATAGGAAGTTATTATAGATATAGACTCCTGTTCTTAGGTTAATATTATTAGTAGTCAATTAGTATAATCCCTCTAGCTAAAACCTATAGAAGCTATAGCCCCTACTTTAGAAGGGTTTAACGGATTATCTATAGTAATATCTCTAAAGATATACTAACTAACCTTCTTTTTAATAGACTTAAGGGGGAGGCTAAGGAAGATCAAGTAACTATTTACTGAGGCTTACTAACTAGAGGGAGCTAGAGACCTCCTCCTATTATAATAGTCTATAGGCTAAGAAGGTATTATAATTAATACCTAGATAAATATATAGGAATATAAGCGGATTAGTATTACAGAGCTATTAGCATTTATATAAGAGGTTATTAAAAACAGCTAGAGGGCTTATATATTATATATCTTAGGGAATATATCCCCCTATAAGCTA
>JAXCEF010000825.1:0-13717 GCA_037178605.1 Colletotrichum euphorbiae | reverse complement strand
CTATATTAAAATACTTTATATATTAGTATACTTGCTCTTAGTACTCTAGGCTATATTAAAATAGGTTTATTAGTATTCTTTTACTAATCTAGTTAATCTCGCTTTACCTGTTAGCTTAGTAAGATTGCTATTTCTCCTATATTAGTTTTATCTACAGCTTTTTAGCTATTTTAGCTATAATAGACTAATTAAAAAGACTAGTAGTGGATGAGAGTAATTGAGAAACGGGAAGGGATATAAGAGAGGAAAAAGAAATAATAGTTAGTTTTAGCTAAAATATTAAAAGAAGGGAGGGTTTTAGGGTCTTTGTGATTCCTATTAACTTTTCGAAAGAATGCTCAGCTGTAGTAATCCCTTTATAGGCTAATAGGTCTGCAAATCGCTTATTCTCCTCTATCTAGCTCTTTTTTATATATTATATTATTGTTTCTTCGTTTCTTTGTTTCTCTGTGGCAGCTAGATATTATAATTATTTAGAAAAGGAGTGGGTATATATTAGTATGTGTTATAATAGCGGGACGTCTGGATGTGATGAAGGCACCTCACTCTCTTTGAAACTTTTGAGGGTTGTAGTAAAGAGCAAAAAGATCCGCCTCTAGGCACTATTAGGAAGAGCAGGTGCCCGGTGGGGACTACAAAGATAGCAAATAATATAATACTACCTACGAAAGGATATAAATAATAAAAGTAGGATTAAAAGATATGCGTAGCGATTCGCAGATCTAATTAGAAAGAATGGGAAGAATTGAACTTGAAATAGAAGAGATTTTGCAGGTAATTATGTATAGGATTATTAAGGTATGAGCCCCTTGAGGCTAAAAAGGCTGTTTTTTAATGGTGATGGATGATGGATGATGGATGATGGATGATCCTCCTCCTGGTGAATGTCCCCTCCCCGCATCGCAGTCTTCCGTTTTTAGACCCCATTGACAGTGGGCCTGCTGACTGAACAGCTAAGCCATCCTGTCCCATCCCAGTACCCTTAAGATACTAAGCTAATAGTTCTACTAGCTTGGTTAGTCCCAAACCATGCGAAGGTTTATATAGAACTGCAATATATATAGAGGAATATATATCTAGAGGCAAGTAAAGAAAGAGTTCCTTAAGCCCCTAATAGTACGTAACTAGCTATACTCTAACCTCTTCATAGACTTAATTATAGACCTACTACCCACAAGAGATACTAATAGCTACTACTTATAGATAATAGCAGACTAGCTTAGTAAGTCTATAGTACTTAAAGAGATAGAGACTATAGAGGTAGAGGCCTGCGCTTAATGCTTCCTAACCTACTACTTCCGCTTCTATAGGTTCCCACGCAATATTATTAGTAACTAGGGGACTAACTAGGTAAGCCGCTTCTAAGCTAAGTTCTGCTACCTTATAGAAATAACCTAGCTACTAAGTACAGCATACTACCAGCAAACTAATAGTAGGATAGAGAGATAGAACTAAGAAATCCAGGCTATCTTGCGGGTATATATAATATAGGCCCAGGATAACTAGGGAAGGTTACTCCCCACCGCCTAACTAGCGCTGAGGAATAGGGTTAGTAATATAACTAAACTCTTCCTATTCTTCCTAGAGCATAGATACTATACTAACCCTATACTAATTATAGAAGAGGAACCTAATATACTTACTATAGAGCAAATAGCAGCTACTCTCCTAGTAAGTAGGCTTAGGGATATAATAAGTTTTATCTAAGCTAGTATAATAGCAGCCTAGTAATAGAGTGAGAAAAACGCAAATAGGTAAAGGTCCCCTATTGAGAGGTATTAGGTAGGTAATAAGGTCTAGTTATTAATAGCAAACTACAAGAGCCCCAGGCTTAGTAAGAAACTCTTATAGCTATACTATAAGTATATAGTTATAAGCATACTAAGCTCCTATATAGTAGAACTAGATATACTCAAGAATATCTACTTAAGGTTCTATATTAACTTCCTCTAGAGAGCACTAGAGAACCCCCTGCCTGCCTAGTTAAGAGTAGATTCGCAGCTGCTACTAGTTGTTATAGATAATAGCAAATTCAAATAGCGCGTAGAGGAGATCTACGCAGTATAATAGAAGGCAGTAGGGAGAGGGCGGTAGCGTGAGGCATTAGTTAAGTAGGAGGGGTATATAGAGCCCACCTAGGAGCTAGCAGAGGCTATTATAGAAACTGAGGCGGCAAGTAGGTTTAAAGGAAGATATAGGCTAGTTATAGCTAATAATAGCGACCTAGCCTACGCCTGGAGGGCCCCCAGCTGGGGGAGGGGATGATATTATAGGCTACGCCTAGTTAGAACTATCTAGGCTTCTGCCCAGACTCACCGCTCTTAGGGCTCACCTAGTAGCCACCTATAAACCCAGTATAACTGCGCTAAAGCGGAAAAACCTTCTGTCTCCCTCTTCAGCTTTAAATAAATAGTATTACGCTACCTCTTATCGCATAGGCTTAGGTCCAGCCTATCGCACTAGTAACTACTAGAAAGCTTTATAACTACCTTATAGATAATGACGTCTATGTGATTTAAGAACGATTATATACTACTAACTATTTATATAATATTATAATCTAGGATAACTTCTACTTCTAGACCGCTATAGAAGTAAATAAGCAGATTAAGAATAGTACTATATTTATAAAAAACTAGAATAGAGAAGAGTTTAGTAGAGATATTACTTACTTCTGGAATATTAATATTATAATACTAATAGTAATATTAGTAGTAGCTACTAGCCTAGCCCTATTAATAAATTAACGTACTATAGAAGGACCTCATGAGAATTAATAGGAGCTATAAGAACCTATTAACCCTATTAGCAATATTAACTCTATTAATAATATTAACCCCACCTATAGTGTGAATACTACTAATACTACTAGTATAAATATTATTACCCCTTCCTAGATTACTATAGTTAATATAATAGGATAAAATAATAGCACCCGCCTGTTAATATGCTAAATTATAGACCTAGCTGAGATATATACTAATGAGACGAAGTATAGTAGCGAAGATATAGATATTCTTAAGCTAAAACTATAGATTATCTAAGATACTTGCGAGAGGATAGGTATTACAAAGGTCTAAATATCAGCGGCGTTTCTAATAATACTAAAGAGGAGAGTGCTGAAATACTACTATAAGAACTTTTGTTACCTATAACCTCGCCTGAATAATACCTTAATCGTTAATAGGCTTAAGGGATAACTTGAGACTAAAGAGTCTACTTAAGCCTATTTTATAATATAGAATAATACTAGCCTCATTTTAGTTATACCTAATAACCCCTCAAAATCTAAATAAGAGGCCTTAGATACTCTTATTAATACCCTCACAGCAACATAGCTAGCGCTTAGTAAAGCCTATTAAAGCAATAAGATACTATGTGATCAACTCCTTCAAGGCTACTTAGGAGTTAAGGAGTATACATAGGCTACTACAAACCTATTACAGACTTCTAGAGGGCTATATAAATAACTTACGGTTACTATTAGTAATACAATTACATTTATAAATAGTTAAGCACTATAGACTTGAGACAATGCTAAATAATACTACATTGACTATAAACATAATAGTAAGAGCTAGAATGATAGATTTAGAAGGCCTAAACTATAGCGAGATAATAGAAACGGCCTAAAGCAATGGCAATAGGATATAACATACTATATTTATTAAGAGCTTAGATACTATTGAAGTAACTATATATAAAAGAAGAAGAATAAAGTATACTTAAGATAGTGAAATAACGTATAAGCCCTCAATAAGTTAAAAGCAGCTTACTAATAGTTCCTAGCTTACTATAAGGGAGCTATAGAAGAGATAACTAATGATTTAATAGCAAATACTAATAAGGATGAGGAAATTAAGATATAGTTCTAATTACTTATTAAGAGTAGGAACTACTATAATAATAGCAACTCCAAAGAGAAATAGCATAATATATTATTTACCTAATTCATAGACCTGAATAGTAGCTAGAGTACTATTTTAGCCCCTATTATAAATAAAAAGATAGTTATAAGGCTATTACTTAATTAAGCAGCCTACTACGCTATCACATATTTAAACCCCTTTGAGGAATTAGCTAAACCTATACCTATTAAATCCTTTACGCTTAAGAAGAGATACTCTTTAGAGATCTTCTAAAATATTATCCCTAATACAGGAGCAGCAGGATTTTCAATAGCCAGCAATGGCTAATTTGAGGCACTCAAGAGAATTATACCTAATATTACAATCAACCCTATAATAGCAGAAGGGGCAAGCATAAGGTTTAGGCTAGGAGGGGCTATTAAATCAATAGGGACTACAACTATCTCCACGCTATTTAGAGACATAGTTTTCTATATAGTATCTATGCATACCCTCTTTTCGCTCTACTTAGCAGATATAGATAAGTTAGATATCTAATTTAATAATCTTTAAAACTACTCATAATAGGGTAACCTTATTATACCTATTATATATAAATTTTGGTACCTATAGGTATTATTAAAGATAGAGAAGGGTTCAGCTTAAAATAATCTTATAGAGGCTAAATTATAATAGCTATACTAGTATTTTAGCTACCTATTAGTTTACTAACTTTATAAAGTGCTCTAGTAATCTAACTACTAAGTTAAGTTACGCCTAATTAGATATCTCATAAGGTTTTGTAAGTACTACTAACTTAATATAGGGGCGCTAAGTTAGTTTAATTCATAATTAAGAATAACTATAACTTTAACTACGCTATAGTTATTAATTTTGTCTACCTCAAAGGGCGCCTAGTACTCTATCTTATTAATATTATAATTACCTTTAATATAGTGAAGTCCCTAAAGGATATATTTATAATTATAACGCTTAATACTTTTAAATAATACTAGATGTATATCTACCTTAAGCTGCTAGATATTGCTATTACTAATACTAATATTAACTTCACTTTATTAGACTAGTAAAGTGCCCTTTAGCTACTTTTAATAACTACTACTAAAGTGCTAATTAAAGCTTATAACTCTATTAGTAAGATTAAGCAATACTACGCTATACTATAGAGAATATATATAATTATCTATAAAGACCTATATAATATAAATTATAAGATTATTCTTTAAATAGCTATAAAAGCTATTAATAATACTATTAGGCTCAATAGATTAGTACTTATACTGCTTGCTTTTGGCGCCTACCCCCAAATTGTTAACAATTTGCTCCTATCCCCAGACCTCTATTAATAGGCTGCTATTATCTAAAGGGAGATGGAGTACATCTGGAAGTACTGGGCTTCTTGCTAGGTTATAGACGTCCTCGCCGCTTATAATAGCCCGGATATAGCGCTAATCCTTTGTTTATTACTGCTGTCTCTCGTCTGGGTTTATTATGAAAAGAAGGGCTGGTAAGGGCTAGATATGCTCCTTGCTGTTAATAGCGAAACCTATACCCTCGACCTACCTAGCGGGCCCTAGGCGTTCTGATAGACAGTCGTCTGCCTGTGGTACTGCCTTAAATCTAATGGGGAGAGTGCCGCTATACCGCCTCCTCTAGACCTAAATACTAAGAGGATAATAGCGCTAGATAATGATAGAAGTCCCACTATGCTATTGCTAAAGGGACTTGTAGACCTGACCTCGCGCTAGCGAGGAAGGCTACGCAAGGGGGAAAACTAAGTCTAAGAAACATTGCTGGCAGGCTCTAATACGCAGAAATATATAAGTAGCGGACAAAAAAGCAGGATAAATGCCCACAATAGCTGCTTTTATAGCTACTACTACCTGAGTACTTACTAATAGAATTAGTAATATTATAACGTTTTTAACTATAAAGGAGCAAATAGATTATAACCTCACTATATAACTATATAGAGATAGGATTATTAAAATACTAAGAACCTCTTTTTTAGCCTTATGTATTGTGGAGATAAGTATGCTTCAGAAGCGTGATGGTTTTGAGATTATTCTATATAATACTACTATTATAGCTAATACTATATCTTTAAATCCTATATAGTTTATAAGGTAAACGAGAAGGGTACTAACTAGATTTATAAGAAGTTAAGACTTATCATTTAGGGCTATAATAATTATAAAACAACCTCTATACTTAATTAGTTCCCCACAGTTTAGTAGGCTAGCTAGTAACTCGTTCTTACTATTGCTCTATTACTTATAATTTTGTATCGTTTTATATAGGTTATGGCGCGCCTGGCTATAGAAGCAAAAGACTGCTAGTGTTATAATAACTCTGTAACCTATGGAGTGGCAGAATGGGCGCTCTGCGAGATATAATATTGTATGTATGTGCGTATGTTATGTGACTGTATTTGTAGGCCTAATATGGCATAATACTACTGCCTATGTAGCTAGTTTGTATCTTAGACTTCTATATATATACTCGCACTTTAGAATAGCTTCAATATGAATAATACGTATTAGGGCTATATGCGCGCGTACTGTTACCCACCCGTGTGAAACCAACAACACCTAAAGTCTGGGGAATAAAACTTATAAGACATTAAATAGTATCTAACTAGGAATTCCATAAAGGTGTCTTATTAAGCTATGACCTAAAATTTCTATAAGTACTATAGAAATTGATATAGCCTAAAGTTAGTATAATGCTATTATATATAATAGCAAACTACTCTCAAAATGATAGCTAAACTAAATTTATTATCTAAGCTATTAAGTCTGCTATGTATCACTAATATTACGCACTCTAAAGCCTGAAGATATAGTTAATATATTTACTATTACTAGAGTTTGAACTCAGTTATATGAGACTAGTGTTACCCTAACTTTTACTAAAAAAGATCATTAGACGTTTCACTCCTAATAATATCCCATTATTAATATCTTTATAACTAATATTTATTTAACTACCTCTAGCCTAAGTCTTAGTATATAACACTATTACTATTATAGTAATAATAATAAAATAGCACTATGAGTAACGTTATATAATAAAACTCTTTAATATTAATAATAAGGTTTACCTCAGACTATATAAGGGATATTGTCGCAATAACCCCATAACTTACGGAACGGCAGGATGAGGGCTCTGCTGAATAAGATATCGTACATACATACATACGTGCGTACGGCACGTGACTATACGGCACGTGATCGTATTCGCAGGCCCAATATAGCACAACACCACTGCCCACATAGCCAGTTTATATCATAGACTCTAATACACACACTCACACTTCAGAATAGCTTCAATACAAACAATATATATTCAGGCTATATGTGCGCGTACTATTACCCACCCGTATGAAACCAATATTAATTAGTAGTTAACTTCACTATTATACCACTAATAGCTACGCTATATAACCGCAGATTAGCAAGGTCACTACTCAAGGAGACAAAAGCTCTATCTAATAAATTTTAATTGAATATATAGAATCCACTAGAAACCTATTACTAAAAAGCCCTTCTATGCTACCTAGATTAATTAATATACTATATGCAGACAGATATATATACTAACCTCTTTGAAGGACGCTTTTGATCCCTATGTCTATTACGCAACTCTTATTATTAAGATCACTACGACGAGATCCTTAAGTAAGATAGAAACTATAAAACGGGCTTACTAATACCTCAATAGTTAACCTCCACGTAATAATCAACTTTCCCGAGACCCTCACGTTATAAAAAGAAGAGCAAATTAATTTAACCCTAAGATATAAGTTAAGGTAAAATAAGATAACTTAAGCCTGAAATAGCGCATTATCTAATATATAACGTAATACCCAGCTAGTAGAGATATTAAACGACAATAAAACAATATTAACTTATATATATTATAAGCCTCTACTTCATACTAGGACTACGTATTATTATTATTACTACCTCCTATAGGTACCTATTACTAAGAGCGAGGAGAGCTAGAGATGAAATCACGAGAAGGAATTATATGTAACCACCTAATTAATTGTCTAAATTATTAGTGATGCCTCATATATATATAATAGCGACTCTAGGACTATTAATACTAGTACTACTACTACTACTTAAATAGCCATAAATAAGCACCCCTGAGGGATCTTTAATAATACTAATACTACTAAATTAACTACTTAAACTTATTATGAAGCTACTAATACTATTAAAATCTAGGGCTCTAGTAAAGAAGGAAGACTAGGGCTAAGATATTAGTTTTAATAATAATACAACTAGACAATAAGTAACTGCGAATATTATATACTATATTAAAATATACAAATATAATTAACTCTTTTGCAAAGACCTATAGATGGAGTTCATCGTGGACCTCGCAGGCCTACCTTTTGAGGTTTTCTGAAAAGGGACCCTAGTAGCTATCAGAAAACTCTATTAATATCTCATAGACTATAGCATCTATGTTGCCTAGGATAGATCATATATTACAGACTATATATATAATATTATAACCTGAAAAGACTTCTACTTTTGAACTACTGCGGAAGTGAATAACTAGATTAAACGGAGCATAAGGTTGGCAAAAGACTAGGATACGGAAGAGTTTAGGAAGGATGTTACTAACTTCTAGTATATTAATATCATAATACTAATAGGAATACTAGCTGCAGCTAATGGCTCAGGCCTATTAATAAACTAACCTACTATAAAAGGACCTAATGAGAATTGACAGGAGCTACGAGGACCTATTAACCCTATTAGCAATATTAACCCCACTAGTAATCTCAACCCTCTTAATAATGTTAACCCCACATATAGCGTAAACACTACTAATATTACTAGCATTAATATTATTACCTCTACCTAAACTACTATAATTAATATAATAAGATAAAATAATACTACCCGCCTATTAGTATACTAGAACGCAGACCTAGCTAAGATGTATACTAATCAAATAAAGTATAGTAGCAAAGGTACAGATGCTCTTAAGCCAAACCTAAAGATCTTTTAAGATACTTATAAGAGGATAGGTATCACAAAGGCCTAAACACTATCAGCCTTTCAAATAATACTAAAAGAAAGAGCGCTAAAATACTACTATAAGAGCCTTTACTACCTATAACCTCATCTTAATAACACCCAAATCGTTCATAGGCTTAAGGGATGATTTAAGAGCAAAGAGTCTACTTAGGCGTATTTTATAATATAGAGTAATATTACTTTTATCTTAATTGTAATAGACTACTCCTTAAAGTTTAAATTAGAGGCCTTAAGCCTCCTAACTAATACCCTTATATTAACTTAACTAGCGCTAAGTAGAGCCTATTAAAGCAATGAGATACTGTGTAATTAACTCCTTTAAGGCTATTAAGAAATCAAGAAGTATGAATAAACTACTATAAATGCATTAAAGACCTTTAAAAGCCTTTATAATTAGCTTAAAGTTACTATTAGTAACATAATTATGTTTATAAATAGCGGACTCCTACTATAGGGCTAATATCACACTAGTTATGCTAAATAATACTAATTAGACTGCAAATATAATAGTAAGAGTTAAAATAATAGATTTAGAATGCCTAAGCTATAGAGAGATAATAAAAGCAGCCTAAATTAATGGCGATAAGATATGAAATGCTATGTTTATAAAGATCCTGGATGCTATTTGAGTAACTATATGTATAAGGAGAAGGATAAAGCATACTTATGATAGCAAAATAACCTATTAGCCCTTAATAAGTTAAAAGCAGCCTAGTAATAGTTCCTGGCCTACTATGAGGAGGCTGTAGAAGAGATAACTAATGATTTGATGGTAAATAATAATGAGGATACGGAGATTGAGATATATTTCTAATTACTTAGTGAGGGCAGAGACTACTACAATAATAGCAACTCTAAAGAGGAATAGGACGACACGTTCTTTACCTAATTCATAGACCTAAATAGTAGCTAGAGTACCTATTTAGTTTCTAGTGTAGATGAGAAGACTATCTTAAGGCTATTGCTCGATTAAGCAGCCTACTACGCTATTATATATTTAGACCCCTTTGAGGAATTAGCTAAGCTTATACCTATTAAATCCTTTACGCTTAAAGAAAGATACTCTTTAGAGACCTTCTAAGGTATTATCCCTGATATGGGAGCAGCAGGATTTTCAACAGCCAGCAAGGGCTAGTTTGGGGCAGTCAAAAGAATTATATATATCACAGTTAACCCTGTGATAGCAAAAGGGGCAAGTATAAGGTTTAGGCTAGGAGGGGCTACTAAATCGATAGGCACTATAACTATCCGAACGCTATTTAGAGATATAGTCTTCTATATTATATTTGCGAATACCCCCTTCTTACTCTGCTTAGTAAATATAGATAAGTTAGGTAACTAATTTAATAACTTTTGAAACTACTTGTAGTAGAGTAACCTTATTATGCTTATTATATATAAATAGAGCTACCTATACCTATTATTAGAGATGGAGAAGGTTTTAAGAGGCTAAATTACAATACCTATATCGACGTTTTAGCTACCTATTAGTGTACTAACTTCATAAAGTGCTCTAGCAAGCTAGCCACTAAATCAAGTTATAACTACTTAAATATCTCATAAAGTTTTATAAGCCCTACTAACTTAATACAGGGGCGCTAAATTAATTTAAATCCATAATTAAGGACAACTATAACTTTAACTACGCCGTAATGATTAATATTATTTACCTTAAAGAGCGCCTAGTACTCTATATTATTAATACTGTAACTATATTTAATATAGCTAAATTCCTAAAGGATTTATCTGTAACTGCAACGCTTAATACCTCTAGATAATACCAGATATATATCTACCTCAGGCTGCTAGATATTGCTATTACTAATCCTAGTACTAACTTCGCTTTATTATAGTGGCGAAGTACTTTTTAGTTACTTTTAATAACTACTATTAAAGTACCAATTAAAGCCCATAACTCTGTTAGTAAAGTTAAGTAATACTATGCTATACTATAGAGGGTTTATATAATTATCTATAAAGATCTACTTGATATATACTAAGAGATTATCCTTTAAATAGCTATGAAGGCTATTAATAATACTACTCGGCCTAATAGCTTAGTGCCTATACTACTTATTTTTTATACTAACCCCTAAATTAATAATAATTCGCCCCTATCTCTAGACCTCTAGTAATAGGCTGCTGCTATATAAAAGGTAATAGAAAACCTCTAGAAGTATTAGGTATTACGGTAAGTTATAGACGCTCTCGCTGCTTATAATAGGCTAGATACATCGCTGGTCCTCTAGCTCCCGCTATTATCCCTCGTCTGGGTTTACTGCAAGAAGAAGGGCTAATAAGGGCTATAAAGCTCCTGCCTATAAACGGTGAGACCTGTACCCTCAAGGTGCCCTGCGGACCCCAGATGTTCTAATTAATAATTATCTGCCCGTAGTATTGCCCTAAATCTAATGGGAAGGATGGCACTACGCCGCCTCCTCTAGACCTAAATACTAAAAGGATAATGGAACTAGATAATAATAATCACACTACTCTATCGCCAGAGAGACTCATAAGCCTAATCCCACGCTACTAAGGCTAACTACATAAAGAAGAATAAGTCCAATAAATATCGCTAGCAGGCCTGATATATAGAAGTATATAAGTAGTAAATAAAAGAGCAGGATAAATACCTATAATAGCTATTTTTATAGCTACTGCTGCCTAAGTACTTACTATTAAAATTAGTAATACTATAACGTTTTTAACTATAAAAAAGTATATAGATTATAACCTCGCTATATAACTATATAATGATATGATTATTAAAATACTAGGAGACCCTTTTTCAGCCTTTATTAACTTTAGAGATAACTACGCTTTAGAAGCATAGTATTTTGAAGATTATCCTATATATCACCGCTACCTATAGATTAAATTATATCTTTAAGTCCTATATAGTCCACGGGGTAAAACGTAAGGGCACTAATCAGCCTTACGAGAAGTCAAGGCTTATTATTTAGGGCTATAATAATAAGAAAAAAGCCTCTATATTTACCTAGTCCCCCACAATCCAATAAGCTAGCCAGCAACTCCTTCTTACTATCGCTCTATTACTTATAAAAGAGGGCTATATACTATAGCTCTATAATATCACACAAGCATACATCCAATCGCAAATAGAGCTCAATAAGTTAATTTTCAAAGACCTACCAAAGGAGATTCGTAATAAATACCACAAAAATAGTATCATAAAGATCATCAAACTATTATATAGTATCGCAGAGGCTAGCACTTATTAGTAGGCTATATATAGCAAGTACCACAAAACGAACCTCAAGATATAATAATTATCTTTTAACCTATGCCTGTTAATCTCTTCAACTACCACCAATAGCTATTTTAGTATTATTAATAAACAAACTAATAATATTATCAGGCTATCTACACTAAAGTTCTCTCAACAAGAGAATATGGAGCTCAAAAAGGCTAATTTCACTACTAAAGCTTAGCAGCGAATTAACCACAAATTCCCACTAATATTTAATAGTACTATCATCACTTTAACTAAAGATAGTAGTCTTACCCTTCCTGAGCAAGGGTACAAAGTCAAACTTATTAACCTAAAGGCACCCCCAAATAAATAAAGATAGTAATATATTCAGCAAAGAGCAAGAGGGGTTTATATCGCCTCTATTTACTAACCTGAGGCCTATTTTAACCTATCTACCAGAGCCTAATACCAAGATCCCACTATAGAGAATAACAAAGCCCTTAATTATCGCCTCAAATAGTAAAGAGAGAACCTCAATTAAGGCCTAACCTTTATGCCTATCAACCTAGCTATAGCAAAACTCTTTATATTATTGATAGGTTGTTTACAAATAATACCAACCTATCCTCATAAATCAGATTTATTATAGTTATTACTAATGAGGCTATAGCTAATAATAATAATACCTTCACAGTAACTAGCAATATCATCTACTTCAGCTTAATAAAGTACAAAAGGGTTACATAAAGTATTCTAGCCTCCGAGGTCTATAGTATAGTTACTAGCACAGATTTACCCTACGCTATTACTACTATACTATAAAAGATTACTATATACTTAAAGAAGCTTATTATCTCTGCTATTATCTATACTAATTCATATTTATTATATGAGTACCTCATGAAGCTCCGCACTATAAAAGAAAAAGGCCTCATAATCTATATAATAGCACTTCATTAGTTATAATTAACGAGATATATTAAGGTAAGGTAGGTCAATAGAGATAATAACCTAGCCGATGCCTTTACTAAAGAGAGCCTAAATCTATCCCTCAAGCAATTTATTAATAATAATATAGCAATAATTCAAATAGGAGGATAGGTAATTATTATAGTTAGCTATCCGATAGTAGGGTTCTGCTAATAGAAGCTGAGGGATGACGCTAGGTTGACAGTGGGGTCTTATAGTGCTATATTGCTGAATAAATCTTGGAGTTCAAGGAGTATAGTAATTAGTTATAGTCCTCATAAGGGGGTCGCAGTATGAGATAAAGCTGAGAGTCCCTATTAGAGTAATCACGAAGTTAATTGCTAAAGAGCTATGGGAGTCTGTTCTTAGGGAGTCCCAAGTCCATACTATATATAAGTCCCAAATAGTCCCCTCTAGTCCTACTACTAGGTGTCACCTTTATATATTAGTAATTACAATTAGTTAGTAAGACTAACTAATTACTAAGCGCTTTCCTCTACACTCCACTAATTACTCTTTATCTTATTATTACGTAACTTATACTATAGTTCTTCTATACTATAGGCATCCCTAGTATTCCTATAATCCTATAGTATAAATATCCT
>JAXCEF010000824.1:0-13764 GCA_037178605.1 Colletotrichum euphorbiae | reverse complement strand
ACCTCGTCAACTTACTTATATTAGCTATTTAGCCTATTTATAGATATAAAACCACACTTTTAACCCCTCTAGCTCTCTCTATCCTTTTTCTTTCTATTATATTTACTATACTATATTATAATATATTATAAGCCCCCCCCCTCACTAAAACTACTTAACTTTTAACTATAGTCTTCTAAACCTCTTCCTTTAATTAATTTGATTATACCTTAAGATATTAGGTTTACAAATTAGTTATTCTTAATTAGTTATTCTTACTACCCCTATAGTTTAAACACAGTATTTCATAATGGGGAAGGTTATTTTTTATAATAACGAGAGACTAGATACTAGCATTCAGCAGCTTCAGACCTTGAACCTTCCTTTGCTCGATATTGGATAGTTAACCCATCCTACGCCTATTACACCCAATAGAAGCTGATTTTGGACTTAAGCAGATATGATTAGAGATATCCTGGGCGTTAGGCCGGGCGGAACTATAAGGCGTTAGCTGCTAATAATTTACACAGCATACCCCTACCTCCCAGAGAGTTAATTATTAGCTAAATATATCCTTCCGATCTCATAACAAGACGTACGCTTATTAAGCACTAGTCTAGCACTTTAAAAGCACTACGCAAGTGGGTGCTTCCTTCTGAAATACAGTATATCGCAGCTGGAATATTTAACGCTATTAGTGCTTTAGAGGATGAGGCTCTAATGCGGCCTAACAATATTACTATCGTTATTTACTACACCATTAGATAAGTTAAATATAGTTAGCTATTTTAATAATATATAATTAGAGGCATAGAGAAAGATTTTAATAATAGAGACTTTTGAGATAGCGTGGAGGCGGAATTAAAGTTAGAAATAGCAGACATCCTTTTTATCTACCTAGCTACTACTACTAGGAGGGTAGTAATCTTTTTAGGTTTACTAACTAACTTATGAGATAGAAGGAGCTAGTTTTATAATAATTAGTAGTTAAGGGGAGGAGTAGAGGATAGGTTATAGTTTATAGTCTTTATTATAATGAGCCTTTTATACAGCTAAGGAGCTAATATTTCTAAAGTCTTTATATAATAACTACACCTCATGCCTACCATACATACAGACCCTCCACTATAGACATCAGGTTTATATCTTATTAACTAGGTTAGGATATTCTTATAGACTAGGATTTTGGTACTAATAAAAGGACTACTAATAGCAAGAAAGATCAATTAGGTTAACTAATTATTAGCTACTTTTACTAACAAAAAGCCAACCTCTAGATAATAGATATTAATTAAAGCAGATAGGCTTAACTAAGACATAGCTTATAAACTTAAGGATAGTATCCTTAAAGAAAAGGGCCTAGAAATATAATTAAAGTAGGAAAAGAAGTATAATTATTACTTTAAAGATTGAAATCCCCCTGCAACTAATAATATAGATATTGACTCTCCTAGCCCTAGCATAGGAGATTCACAGGCCTAATAACTAGATAACGCCGCAGAAACTAAAGGAAAGAGGCTATTAATAGAGTTTAATACTATTTGGAATGCTGAGATAAGAGACGCTATTAAGCAGTTTTTAAGGATAAATAAGTAACAGTAATTAATTAAGTTAATATAATATATTAATATGCCTAGGTTTGCGAAACTATTAATATTACCTTACCTTACGCTCTTCCCTTATAATTAAGTTTATTATAACTACTATAATAATATAGCTAACTTTAAATATACTAGACCTAAACCTAACTCTATACTAAATAAAGATAACCCTATTCCTATAGTACCCTAGTATATTAGAGGTAATAAAGAGTCTATAAATTATTTAGTAGTATAATATAGAAAAGAGTTATAAGTTACTATAGCAGATTATACTAACTATTTATCTAGTATCTATAATATATAAGGGACCTTAATCTTAGAATGAAATATAGATAGTTGCAATCTTATAGGGTTGCTGCATATATTAATTAGAGGCTTCCCTTATAAGTATTATATCCCTCCTTATAGTATACCCTAGGTACTAGGTGAAACCCCTAATAAAACTTTAGTAGAAGCTATGGACCTAGACCTAAAAAATAAGATCTATAATATAACTATAGTTATTCTATTTCTAAATTATAGCAATATATATTAGGTATTAATTGTGGTGGACTAAGTATAGGGCTATAGCTACTACTAAGATTTAGTTTAGGACTTATAAAGTAACTAGAGGTTTGTGGATGCTATAAATAACCTCAAAGAGTACTATAAGGCATTAGGAGCCCCTAATTAGTTACTATAAATCTTATTAACTAGCTAGTATATTATTAACTCTATATAATAATAAGATAGGTTTATATATAGACTTTAATGCGTTAAGTGGGCTTAGGCGTTTATTTGGGAAGGTTTCCTATTACCTTAGTATAGCTAAATAGTCTAGAGGGATCCTACTACTTTCCTAGAGTTTAATATTCTATTAGTTAATTAATATATCTCTACTATTACTTTAGAGTTTTATGATATACCTATTAAAAGTAGGTTAGTACTAAGAGATATTAATATCTCCTATAATGACTTTAAAAAATCACTATTCTTCCCCTAGCTTTATATTATATTTAGCCCTATAGATAGTTAGCCTCCTATTAGTAGTAATAATAATATTATTCTCTCTCTAACTTAGGACCCCCCTTCTAGTTATTATAGTCTGCTCCCATTTGCGCCTATACTAGGGCCTATATCTATATTACTATAGTTACTAAATTTACTATTATCTAAAATATATAATAGAGAGCTTAATTATCTTAGACGCTTAATTAAAAATTAATATTTATAGAGCCCTAACCTCATCCTAAGACCTATAAGGCCTTCTAGGACCTTATTAGCAGACCTACTAAGCTATCCTAATTAACCTAAAGCTTTAGATAAATATAATTATAATCATGAGGACTATATATAACAACGAGTAGATCAGTAGGATTAGATCGAAAAGAACACGCCTGAGGGGGCGTATTACTATAACTTCTCGCACCCGCCTCAATGGCGAGGATGGTTTTAGTTATATTAGGGGTTAGAATAAGATAAGGCATATAAGGAGGAGCTAGAGAAGGAGAAGTAGTTATTGAGGTATGAACTGAGGCAGAAGGCGAAAGCTAATGATAGCCCCGTTTTGCAGCAAGACCGCCCACTACGAAGGAGATAATGAAATAAGTCTGCTAATAGGGCTCTTTATGGTAGTATGTCTTTTATTTCTTTTGTTTTTAATTGGTTGTTGAGACTCCCTATAGGGGTCCTTTAGCGAGTCTCGAGGGGATGATTGGGATGAGATAGGATGGCTTAGCTGTTTAGTTAGCAGGCCTACTGTTAATGGGGCCTAAAAAGGAAGACGGCGATTAATATTCACTATCATTATCTATAGTCTTTTTCGGCCTCAAGGGGGCTCATACCTTAATAATCCTATACACAATTACCTGTAATATCTCTTCTATTTCAAGCCCAATTCTTCCCATTCTTTCTGATTAGATCTGCGAATTGCGACGCGCATCTTTTGAGCCTACTTTTATTATTCCTATCCGTTCGTGGGTAGTGTTGTGTTATTTGCTATCTTTGCAGTCCCCACCGGGCTCCTGCTCTTCCCAATAGCCTTAAGGATGCACCCCTCCTATAGTATAAGGAGTTTTCTTTAACTCTGCATAAGCTTAGGCTCTCCCTATATAATAAAGAGCTCTACTTATTTTAAGATAAGTATTATAGAGTCCTCATCCTATTCTATATTAATGACTTCCTTATTCTTTTTTATTATAACTATAAGAAATAAGCTTGAGAGCTTATTAAGGCTATTAAGAAGTTATATAAAATTTATAAACTAGGCTCTATTAAATAGTATCTCGGGCTATGCGTTATATATAACTAAGCAGCTGAGAGGACTTATCTAGTCTATAATTAGTATATCTATACTATTACTAACCGCTTTAAACTCTGTAGTAGTATTTACCCCGCTACTTTACTACCTTTTATAAGGATACTCAGATATCGTAAGGACATTGCATGCGCCGAGCGGGCGCCGAATAGAGACCGACCGCATGAGTCATATACGCGCATCTTAAAAGGGCCTTCCGCACGCATCTAGCGGAAGAAGCCAAGTTGTACTCTTAATACCTCAATACACCTACCTTTACACGCGCCATTTATTCTTCCCTGATCTAGGCCTTTAGCCACCATACTCTCACAATTATATAACTTCTACCTCATTTCAAGAGATCAGCCCGGGATTATAGCTACGCGCAATACTCACCAAACCGCCGCTGAAAGCGCGCCAAAGACTACTCCTAAAAATTGTTTCATATCTATTACTAATAAGCCTAAAACCGCCGCTAAGCCTTCCGCAACAACCTCATCAACTATACCTATAACTTCGCTAAATAACTCTATCATAGCGACCCTTCTTTAAGCCCTCGCTAACTACATAGCATCGCTATTACTTATACCTATATTACGCTATAAGAACCCTCCCCTATATACTTATAGTATCCTCAAGGAGGATAGTACCCCTACTAAAATAGCAGATTAGCTTACTATAATATAGGATTTAC
This sequence comes from Colletotrichum euphorbiae, assembly GCA_037178605.1. Classification (NCBI taxonomy): domain Eukaryota; kingdom Fungi; phylum Ascomycota; class Sordariomycetes; order Glomerellales; family Glomerellaceae; genus Colletotrichum; species Colletotrichum euphorbiae. The sequence goes on along the minus strand of JAXCEF010000824.1, from coordinate 9,215 downwards.
ACTCCTCCCTTTAACCTAAGGCTTCTAATACTTAGTATATCTATTAAGCGCTTATAAAGATATTACTTACTCTCTAGACGCATTAGCATAACCACATAGTTACCCTTACTAAGGCTACTATATGGGCCGACTTAATAGCATTTGCTCGCTAAATACATATTAACCTAGAACTATAGGAGCGTTGCTTATATAGCTTGCTATTTAGGATAAAATAATTAGAAGGTTAGAGCCCTCTCTATTTCTTTGCTAAATAGTTAGCAATACACTAAGCCCTTAGGATACCCTATAAGAGTAGTAAGCCCTACGCGTTTTTATTCTTTTTCAGGCTAAGTCTGCGGGTCTAGAGGGATCTTAAGCAGCAGAAGTTTAACGCCTGGACGCTACTTAAAGTAGCTATAGCTACTAAGCGGGCCTGGGAGCTACGCCGCGACCGCAATTAAAGCTACAATCAGCAGCTTATTGCAGAGACCTCAGTAATAGAGGAAACTATAGAGCAGCCCGCAAAGGTTCCGCAAGTTAGCTATAAGCACTATAGTACGTGCAGCCATAATAGCTATAAGTTAGCTAAGTACTAGAATAACTAGTTTTATATGAAGTGCAATAAGTATAGTTACTTAGTAACTAGATACTAGGCCTAGCTACGCCAGGCTAGTAGAGAGCCCGCGCCAAAGGGGCGCAGAGAGAGCCTAGCGCGTATTTCCGCTATGAAGGCTATTTTCAACTCCTCAGAGTAGGACTGAAGACTATTATCGAGCAGCAAATACTAGCCGTCGCTTCGCCAACGATATATCCAGCCGTCCACAGGGCGAAGTATCCAGCCGTTAGTAACCCCAGCGAAGTTAGCTATTAAAAAGACGAAGTATCTAGCCGTTAGTAGCCCCAGCGATATATTCAGCCGTTAAAAAGACAAAGTATCCAGCTGTTAGTAGCCCCAGCAATATATCCAGCCGTAAAAAAGACGAAGTATCCAGCCGTTAGTAACCCTAGCGAAGTCAGCCGTTAAAAAGACGAAGTATCCAGCCGTTAGTAACCCCAGCGAAGTCAGCCGTCAAAAAGACGAAGTATCTAGCTATCAAAAAGACAAAAACCAAACCGCAAACATCCAGCAAACAAGCAGCAAAAGTACTAAGAAGGGGATATTATTTAAACAAGCGCACAAAGATGAAATTTGGACTAAATGGGATATCGTTTAAATATGCCCATAGCCACCTACAAAGACCAAGCCACAGGGCCAAGAGCCTTGGGGACCAAAGCTTTAGAGAGGGGGGCAATTATAAGGATATTCAGATATCGCAAGGACATTGCATGCGCCGAGCGGGCGCCAAACGGAGACCAAGCGCACAAGTCATATATACGTATCTTAAAAGGGCCTTCCGCACGCATCTAGCGGAAGAAGCCAAGTTATACTCTTGATACCTCAATACACCTACCTTTGCACGCGCCATTCATCCTTCCCTGATCTAGGCCTTTAGCCACCATACTCTCACACCTTTTGCTAAACTCACTGAAGATAAAGGCGAGGCTATATTTATATAAGTTAAGGAGTACTAGTCGCTTATTAGGAGTATTCTATATACTGTGATAATAGTATAGCTAGATGTGGCTTTTGCTATAGCCTAACTTTCCCGCTTCCTTATGAATCCAAGCGCGCAGCACTTCGCTATAGCGAGGTAGTGTATCTGATATCTCTATGCTACCTGCTACCTCGCGATTTGCTATAGTACCTCTGGGGGTGATAGGAAGGAGACTCCGCTGCTTATTGCTAGTAATACCTCTTTTACTAATAATAATAAGACTTGTAGATCCTCCTAGGGCTTTATAATAATGCTCTTTAGAGGCGTAATTTAATGGGAAGCGGCCTGCTAAGTGACTATAACGACGTCTCCAATAGAAGCAGAGCTCCTAAGTCTTAAATATATAGCTAAAGAGACTATAGTACTTTAGAGGCTATGCTGTGATATTACTCTAGAGTTTGGGGATATTTAGAAGGTTTATTATGATAATTAGTAAATTATCTAACTAGTAGTTAGAGAGGGAGAGAGAATATTAACCCGTCTGCAGTATATTAATATCTAAAATATATAGCTTCGCTAGGAATATATAAAGGGCACCCTTAAGGTGCTATATATGCCTATAGACTAGATACTAGTAGATAGACTTACTAAGAACCTCTCCCGGGTAAAATTTGAATGCTTCTAAGCGCTACTAAACCTCATAGATACTTAGTATATTATTACTTAAATAGAAAAGAAGGTTCAAAGGGTGGAAATAAGCTTTATTTAGCCTGAAGGCTAGTAGATATTATTTATAGGGCTATAGCCCCCTCTATAAAGCAATTCTTATAGGCACGCTAGCCCGCTAACCTACCTCCTAAATGCTAAAAGTAAAGGGTATTAATACCTATAAGCGCGTCTTTAATGACAGGAGCTCTCCTCTGCACGAATAGCTGCAATAAGGCAGTTAATTAAGGGCTTAGCAGCGCTAGCAGGCATATTAAAGATAGCTAAAAGGCTTACTAAATGAGCACGCGCGCTAGTAATAGTACCGCTAGGCGGTATCATAGAGACCTACCAACCCAAGCTTGATGCTCAGTGGAATCCTTATAAAAGCTATCTCTCCAATTATGGTGTGCTCTGATGAATTGAATTAGCTGAGCTGACTCCACCTTGAGCAGCATAGCCTTTTCTTCGAAGTTAACGTCCAGGGCCGGTCCTATAGTTAATAAATCACTTCCGAGATTCATTTAATAACACCGAGTTACTTATTGAGGTTCACGGTATCCCATAGTTTATTCTGCGTCTTCTACTTTAAGGTTTTATTAAAATTCATTATAATAGTTAGTAACTACTAGTAGTTTATTATTCATTATTTAGTATAGAAAAGACCCCGTTTGTTTTAGATATAAAGATTACTAAGTAGTTTAAGTAGTAGCGGATAGAGTATCTTATATTAGTAGCTTCTAAAACTTTAGAAAATATGCGGGCGCTAAAAATATAGACTGATACTATATACTAATAAGTTTATAATAAAATGGTATGTTGCGATGCGGCACTATAGTACTGGCAGCCCTACGTGGCTCCGCCGCAGCCCTGCGTGGCTATAGTGGCTTATAGTGTGGCTACACGCTTATGTAAGCCACTCTGCTGCCTATTTCACTGCGCTTCGCGCGCAACTATCTCTAAATAAGATAGTTGCCTTCTATAACTCGCCCTTACCCCTACCTGCAGGCTTGTGATAGTTATAAGACCAGCTCTTCTACTTATAAGTACCCCTTTCAACCTCTCTAAGCTTAGGGAAGGGTGAGCAGCTTTCTCCTATATCTTTTAACATCTTTTTTCTCAGAAGAAACCCTCTCTTAACTAATCTTCTATATCTTTTTTTATAACCTTTTAACCTCCCGCTACTTTATAAACCCTATAATACTCTCGCTATATTGACCTGCTCTATAACAGAGAGGTAACGCTTTAAAGCCCTACTCACTAGCCTCGCTAGTATCTAAACCTATATATATCTATATAGTCTGAGGGCATCTAGAAGTTTATTAACTCTCATGGACCTAACTCTAGTAAGCCCTTAGATGCTTTCAAGCCTACTCTAACCATTTAGGAGTTTATTACTAAGCGCGAGGTATACCTTCAGGCTCAGTACTAGATTAACCTCACTAAATACGAGGTATCTAGTAAGACTTCTACTACCTCTATTGGAACGACGCAGAGGATGCATGTGAGCAAGCAGCTAAGAATAGCTCCTAAAGCTAATATAAAACAACTCCTGAACAGAGTTATGCGCCCTTAGTATTATACTAGCAAGGCCCTCTTACTGCTAAATAGTCCGCGGAGTGAGGGAAACCTATGTAGAGCTAAGGAACTCCTGATGAGGAGTCCCGTAGGTAGTAAGGTCTCCCTAGAGTATTGCGGAATTAAGTAATATGCCTTATTAAAGTAATATAATACCCTAGGAATAAGCTTTAGGTAGCTAGCTATCTAATTAGAGAAGAATAAGGGAATATAATAAGATAAGAATAGAGAGGTTATCTATAGGTATTATTCTAGTATATATATATGAGTATAGCTCTCTATCTCCTAACTATCCTAATTACACCTTGATATATATAAGAATATTAATTAGAGTGCTAAGTAAGGAAAGAAAAGAGCTTAAAGAAAAATAAGACTAGCTAATATATTTGCTGCCCAGCTCTAATTATCCCTATTATTATCTGAAATAGACTTTAAGGATAGTAATCTATATTTCTAGGTAGTAAAGTAAAAGAGAAAGAAAAGAAAAATATAGCCTAAGCTTTAAAAAAGAATAGAAATGGCCTAATTGTCCCCTTGTGATCTTAAATAGACTTAAGGATTGCAATATGCTATATATCCTAAAGCGCTAAACGTCTATTCACTTTCTCTAATTAGAAACTAACTTGTTTTATTGCCCCAAAATTTCCTTTAGCCTTAAGACCGATATAATTGCTGCAAGCTTTTACTTTCTAATTCTAGATTAGCTAGGGCAATAGGATTGTAGTTTCTCTTTATAGCAGCTAAGCCCTATTCCCAAGAGGCATCCTAATAATTATAGCTCTGAAGGTTTAGCGCAAAAGTCAGCATAATATATGTGTTATAAGCTTAGGTATGCATAGTAATATAGTTAAAAGAATAGAACTAGCAATTAATCTATTTATATTAGGAGTACTATAAGGGGTCCTCGTTCTAATTAAAGTTAGCCTACGCAACCTATAACTAATAAGAATTTAAAGCCTAACTTTATATAGCCTTAGTATATTCCTAGTAGGCATACTTATTTGTTATTAGATTAGGCTAAATTTATTAGTAAATATTGGGATGGGACAGGATAGCTTAGCTAATTAGTTACCACAGCAGCAGGCCCACCGCGTGGGGGGACTAAAAGCAGTAGACTGCGATACAGAGGAAGGATGCTTCCAGAACGTTTTTTATTATTATCATCCATAGTCTTTTCAGCCTCAAGAGGCATATACCTTAATAATCCTATATACGATTTCTGCGATATCTCTTTCGTTTTAAGCCTGATTCTTCCCATTCTTTTTAATTAGATCTGCAAATCACTACGCACATCCTTTGAGCCTATTTTCGTTATTCCTATTCTTTTATAGGTAGTATTGTGTTGTTTGCTATCTTTGTAGTCCCCATCAGGCTCCTGCTCTTTATAATAGTGCCTAGAGGCGGATCTTTGCTCTTTGCTATAACCCTCAAAGGTTTCTAAGAGAGTAGGGTACCTTTATTTCGTCCGGACGCCCCGCTATTATAATACACACCAGAATATATATACATCTGTTTAAATAATTATAATATCTAATTACTATAAATAATACAGAAATAAAGAAATAATAATACGATATATAAATAAGAGCTATATAGAGGAGAATAAGCGATTTATAGACCTGTTAGCTTATAGAGGGATTATAATAGCTATGCGTTCTTTAAAAAGGTTAATGGGAATTATAAAGACCCTAAAGTCCTCCCCTCCTTTAGTATTTTAGCTAGAACTAATTATTTTTCTATTTTCTCCCTTATATCCCCTCCCCTCTCTCTTAATTACTCTTATTTACTACTAGTTTTTTTAATTAGTCTACTATAGCTAAGATAGCTAAACAGCTATACATAAAACTAATATAGGAGAAATAGTAGTTTTAATAAGCTAATGAATAAAGTGAAATTAACTAGATTAATAAAAGAGTACTAATAAACCCTTTTTAATATAGCCTAGAGTTCTAAGAGTAAATATACTAATTTATAAAGTATTTTAATGCAGTAAGCTATAAGATGCTTAATATAGGAGCCTTACTAGAGAAGACTTTCCTAATTTAAATATTAAGACTTGGAGTAGGACTACTACTAAGGCAATAAGACTATGGCTACAAAACCTTTCTATATTTATTTATATTCCTTTCCTTTTTTATTACCTTTTATCGTATCATCTAGAAGACGTATTATTACTCTATTTACTTTTAAAGATATTAGAAAATTATATTAATCTATTTACTTAGTAATATCTTATGCAGATTTAATAAATAACTACTTAATAATACTTCAATATAATTAATATAGTATTTATAAACCTATAAATAATATATCTGCCTCTTATTCCAGCAACCTAGATAATAAGTCCTCTTCTAGTAAAGGGAAGCAGCTTGAAGAGCAGTTTCTAAGCCCTTTATTTAGTAAGATATAATCTCAAGCTTTAAATAAACTAGTCTCTGAGGATAGCAAGGATAGACCTATAAGTCTCAACTCAGGGCCTAGTCTAGCCTCTTCAAGCCCTCTCAATATGCAAACGAAGGGTTACACCAACTAGAACTTTACTATCCTAGCGGATATTCTTATAAAGCGCCCTATTATTACTATAATAACTCCCTATTTAATGGGAGCTCCTAAGTTTATTAGAACTAATATCTTAGATTCGCTTATAGAGTATAAGAGCCTTGTAAAACTATACCACAAAGTTAATAAAGATATAAAGAATAAAGTCTGTATATATAGCTCTACTAACTATAGAGATATAGTATAATTATATATTAATAAAGCTAAGATTTAGGCTAAAGCTAAAGAGAAGCTTATTCACTAATTTAGATTTATAAATCTAAAGACTTAATAGGATCTAAATAAGAACCTTAGAAACCTTATTATAGGAAATTATATTAAAGATAATAATGCTTCCCTAGGTATAGCCTTAATTTCTACTATTTATTAGCTTTATTAGCATGCTATCTAGCGAGGATACCTAGATCTTACTAATACTAAGCTTATGAAAGTTACTTACTATTGCTTTTCTAAGAGAGCTATAAAAGCTATAGCTTAAGAATTAGGCTATAAGCCTACTAAAGTTATTTTAAAGTAATAGATAGTAGTTAAAAATACCCTCATTAGATATTACACCACTCAATAAGACCTCCGGTAGTTATTAAGCCTCATTAAGCCTAAGCCCATAATAACCTTACCTATCCCTTGAAAGACAGTTTTAACTAGGCCAAAAATAAAGACTAAAGAGCCTTTAGCAGCCCAAACAGCAAGCTCTATTATTAACTCTCTAGTAGAGAACTTCAGAACCCTCAATATTAAGAGAGCTAAGCCCTTATCAGAAGAATCACTAGTCAAGGGGATATTCCCTTTAACCTAAACGCTATAGAGGCTACTAAAGCATATAATTAATAATATGAAGACAATTCACAAACCTAATATTAGTAGCAATCCTACTAATATAGTTAGAATTAAGGCTTTTGAGGAGGCTATTAAAGTAGTTATTAATATGGCTAAGATTGTAGAAGAAGAGACAGAAGCAGCTACTATAGTAGCAGAGAGAGTAACCCGCTAAATAATCCATACAGGTTAGCCCCCCTATGGAGGGAATAGTTGATTAAAATCCTCTACCCTCTATTTTTAAAGTAGCCCCTTTACGTCTATTTACATTCTGAATAAAAGAAGTGCATGAGATAAATTAAGAGTTAAATAGTCTTAAAAAATTCATCAAGTATATCATAGCCATTCGTTAGTTAGTAGGACCGAAAGCCAATTTAAGATACTCTCATAGTAAAATATGCGACGTAGTAGTAGTTTATTCTTTTTGAATTTTTAATTTTTTTATTTATAGAAAAATAGCTATACTAGTTAGTAGAAATGCGGTATACAATATTGAGGCCTCCTAACAGATAAGCGAGTTAACCGAGAGTTCAATATGAGTAAGAGGACAGTTATATGCGTCAGATTAATCAGTTTGAAATATTAATATCTAGACTATAACTAACAAGAAGAGCTAGTTAATAATTAATTCCCAGGCGTTGAAAGTATGAAAACATTGCAAAAGCGCATGCTTGAGCTTGATATCTCTATAAGAATTCCGATTTGATTGTCGTTATAATGATTATAATTAAAATTATGAAAATACAAAACCAAACATTTTATACTATTATTAGTATTAGAAACAGTGTTCACTGTTCATTTGCATTCCTTGGTCATGGCGAAAAAAGCAGAAGATTTTTTTCTACTTCTCTCTTTTCTAATTCTTACTTTAATTATAATAAAAGAGGTAATATTAAAACTACGTCGTTAAATAATGTATTAAGTAGTAATATTAATAAACGTTGTTTTTCTCAAACATTATACTTAAATAAAAATTATAAAATATGAATAAATTCGGATGTTTTTATTAATGGTGATTTAAATAAGTTTTCTGAAAATATATTTTATTCTGGAAACATTCAACCTAATTTTGAATATAATATTTTGTTAAAATTAAAAAAAGGTGATATTTATTTTATGATCGCTAATAAACAACAATTCCTCAAATATAATTCTTTGAATGATATACAATTTAAATTATTATTTGAAAAAACCACGGATTTTATTTATCGAAGTTTTGAAGAATATCCAAACGAATTAGAATATGCATTTGATAATTTATTATTAGAATTTTGAAATGTTAAAATAGATGATAATTTAAAAGTATCTAATTTAGATAGATTAGATACTGAAAGTAGTCTTAAAAAATATGAGATTAAAAATATTAAAAGAGAATTTGATATATTTGGACCTAAGTTGAAATTACATGGTGCTTTATTAGATATAAGATTTAATGAAAATAATTTGTTGGAAATATTGAGTTATGTTTTAAAAACAGATAAAGCAATAAGAGATTTCGTTGAAATCTTTAATAAAGAAGTTAATAATAATAATAAGAGATATTTAGGATTCAATAAAAACAATTGTGAAATATTTTCGATTAAATTAAATAATAGAGATTGTATTGTTATCGGTGATAAAATAAATAAATATTTAGTTGATAAAAGTTGTTATAATATACATGGTAATTTTATTAGTTGTGTAAAAGATAGTTATTCATTTACAGATAACTCTGGTATAGAAAAAGACAATGGATTTATATATAAAAGAGAAAGTAAAAATAAAACTACTTATTTTAATGATAAATATGAAGTATTACGTATAGAAAGAAAAATTAGTTTTGATTCTATAAGAAGTGATTTCAAGATTAATATAGGCAAAGAATCTAATAATTGAATACCTAATACTAATATAGGTGTATTAGATTTAGAAGCCTATACAGATGAAAATAGTATAGCTAAAGGTTATGCTATAGGTTTTTTTACTAATAAAGATAATAGTTGTAAAACTTATTATATTAATAGAGATTTGAATAAGGTAGATTTAATTCATAGATGTATTAAC
>JAXCEF010000823.1:0-13779 GCA_037178605.1 Colletotrichum euphorbiae | reverse complement strand
GTGAGGTATAGTTTTAATAGCGAGGCTTGCTTATTATTTCTTAGGTACTAGTTAAAAGCGTTCTTTCTTAGGGGATCAACATTTATAGGCTAGATATCCCATCTTATTATAGTTATAGTATTACTTATCTTTCTTCTAGTTATTATTCCGCTTATTATCTTTATAGGCTGCGCTAAGGTCTATAGGTCTACTATAGTATTTATAGGTAGTAGTATACTAAGGTGCCCTGGGGTTATACCTATAGTTAGAAGTTTATTTAGTATAGTAGTTATTACTAGGTTAGTATTAGTTACCCTTTCTCCTATTATTATTTTATCCTACTTTATTATTCTAAGTGAATTATTCTTTATATTTAAGGCGTTATTTATAGAGGTAGTTATTGATTTTAACTATAGTGCCTATATATTAGTGGAGCTCCTTAGGTTAGTTAAGTTATATAAGCTCGTCTTTAACTTCTTCCTTTAGGCCTTAGTAGAATTTAGCTATTAGGGCTTCTTCTCTCTAATCTAACTTAGATAAGATCTATTAGAACTTAGTAGTATACTTACTAGCTAATCCCTTTTATATGAGATTAGTGAGTTTATATTTAGCGATTTATTTTTTATTTAGGCTTCTAAAGGCTTTCTAAAGTTTCTTCTCAAACTCGCTATATGTCCTAAATACTTTCTGAGTTTCTTTATCTTACTAGTTATATAGTCTGCCTAGTTAGTCTCTTATTAATAGTTTAAATTAAGTAAGGGTATCTCCCCTAAGAAAGGAGGCAGGTTAGTAAACCTTTATAGTTTTATCTTAAAATAAGGCGGTATAGTAATAAAAGTAGGCTTAGGTGTGAGTAAGAAATCCCTAGAGGGTTCCTAGCTCTCCTAAGTCTAGAGCAGGTTCTAGGTATTTAGCCTTAGGTCTGAGTTAGGTAGCTAGCTGCGCGTTTTCTTGCTAGAGCTGGAGGATTATGTCATATATCTGTTGAAGGCTTATTGCTTCCTGGGTGTTTGTGGGGGCTATCTGGGCCTGTTGGTTATTTGCAGGCCTTAGGGCTGTGGGTTATGCGTTCCTAGCACTGTTAGCTTGCTGCGCGTTGTTATTAGAAGTTAATATACTTCCTATCTTATACTATTTAGTAGTATTAAAGGTTAACTTACTGAATAGGAGCAATTAAAGTGTTATAGTTAGCTATTTAATAGTAGGGTTCTGCTAATAGAAGCTGAGGAATAACGCTAGGTTAATAGTATAGTCTTACTATACTATATTACTAAATAAATCTTTTGGGGTTTAAGAAGTATAGTAATTAGTTATAGTTCTTATAAGGGGATTGCAGTATAAAATAAAGCTAAGAGTACCTATTAGAGTAATCACGAAGTTAATTGCTAAAGAGCTATGGAAGTCTGTTCTTAGGAGTCCTAAGTCCACACTATATATAAGTCCCAAATAGTCCCTTCACCCTTATTACTAATTATTAATTAGGTACTAGTAATTACTTAGTAATTGTAGGTAAGCGCTTAGCGATTCTTACTAAGTGCTTAGTAATCCACACTACACGCTTAGTCTTATCTTATTATTATATAACTTGCACTATAGTTCTTCCGTACCGTGAGCATCCTGATGTTCCCGTGATCCTGCAGTATAAATGTCCTGCCCTAGCCGTCTGATGCCTAGGTGGTTTGGTTGGTTGTTATCCTTGTATAACAGGTTGTAATACTGAGCCCCCCTCCTTCTTATTGCGTATAATTAGTAGATAGTAAATAAAATATAGCTAGTTAGTATATCAGCATAGGAACACCTAAGTTGCTGTGTTCTTTTGTACTTATCTGAATGCTAATCTACTAATAGAGCATATATGAAGCGATAGATAACGAAAACCTCCTAAGGAAGACCCTCTTTACTATCCACTCTTACCGCAATCTCTTTCTATGCGATAAGCATAACGCAGATTTCTTTGTTAGCGGCGAATCGCAGACCTATGCGGTAGATAATAATTTGATACTCGCTATAGTCGTGCAAGATGATTATAGATAAGAGCAAGACATCACACCTGCCCCTCTCCCAGAGATGTTGCTCTTTTTTTGAGTTATAATAGACTATAAACCTATTGATGCCCGGATTGGATTTGTTTTTAGTAGCGACCCTGCTATTAGCGATGTCCTGCTCGACAAGGACCTAACGCAGGGCATAAGTAAAAAACAATTTGCAATCTAGGTATCTCAAGAAAATAGAGCCCTTCTTTTAAGAAACCACAGTCGCAATAAAACTAACGTTTAATCTCGCAGTCTTAGAAAACTAGCCTTAAGATATTAGCGAGCGCTCTAGGAAAATGATAGTATATATTTGCTGCTAGGGTTATATAATATTGAGATCTAACTCCCTAATTACTTTGTATATTGGTGCGATTATTATATGTACTTATTGAAGTTTATAACTAAAATCTTATCCTAAATCCTAGTTCTTAGAAACTTAGAGTTAGCGTCTGGGCTTAGCGTAAGCACTATATCTTTGGGGGCGTTATTATACTAACTTTAAGATAAAGTTAGGTCTAGAGCGTATAGTAATATATATTAGGTAGTATATTAAGTTACTAGTAATATAGTTGCTATTAAGTAACTTAGGAAAGAGAAGGATATATAACTAGAGGAGGTGATATTATTATATAGTATTATATATATAAGATAGATCTATTATTTCTATAATATAAACTGGGGCTAACTTGCTCGCTAGGAATATATTATTAAGTTTTACGCCTTTATTATTAAAAGCGACTTACTTCATCCTATAATAGAATTCTATTTATAGCTAGAATCTTAAATAGGAATTTAAGGCTAGTTATTTAAGTTTAATAGAGTTATAGGAAGCTATAGAGTAGCAACTTAAAGCTATAGAGTCTTTTATTATTAGGGTATTATCTATTGAGATATTAAACCTCCTAATATAATAGTTATATTCTAGTATCCTATAGTTACTAAGCTTACTAACTTTAAATTAGTAATTATATTAGCTAAGCTAGCTAATAAGGCTTCATATTATGGGACTGCTGCGTATATAGCGCTAGAGATCTTAGAGAAGGTATATAATAAGAAAGTTTATATATAGTCTCTGGGGATTATTCTTCTATAATACTTTTATAAGCTTCTACCTTTCCCTAAGATGCCTAAAGGACTAGAAGGTTAGGGGCCTTAGAGGCACTAGCCTAATAAAGTATAGTAATATGTTACGACCCGTTAAGCAAGGATAACAACGAACTAACCAGCGGGACAGCGGACGGTTGGGACAGGACATTTATATTGCAGGATCACGGGAACACTAGGGGCTCCTATAGAATAGAAGGACTATAGTATAAGTCACGCAACGATAAAATAAGACTGAGTATATAGTATAGGTTACTAAGCACTTAGTAAAAACAACTAAGCGCTCACCTATAATTACTAAGCGATTACTAATACCTAATTAGTAATTAGTAATAAAGATAAAAGGACTATTTGGGACTTATATATAGTATAGACTTAGGCCTTCTTAAGAACAAACTTCAATAGCTCTTTAGTAATTAACTTTATAATTACTCTAATAGGTACTCTTAGCTTTATTTTATATTACGACCCCCTTATGAGAATTGCAACTAATTATTATACTTCTTAAACCCTAAGATTTATTTAGTAATATAGTATAGTAAGACTATACTATTAACCTAGCGCTATCCCTCAGCTTCTATTAGTAGAACCCTACTATTAGATAGCTAACTATAAAACTTTAATTTCTCCTATTTAGTAAGTTAACCTTTAACGCTACTAAATAGTATAAGATAGGAATTATATTAAACTCCTAATAATAACGCGCAGCAAGCTAATAACGCTGGGAATGCATAACCTGCGGCCCCGAGACCTATAAATAACTAATAGGCCTAGATAGCTCCTATAAATACCTAAGAAATAATAAGCCTTCAATAGATATATAATATAATCCTCTAGCTCTAATAGGAAAACGTGCAGCTAGCTACCCAGCTCGGACCTAAGGCTAAGTACCTAGAACCTACTCTATACTTAGGAGAGCTAGGAACTCTTTAAGGATTTCTTACCCGCACCTAAGCCTACTTTTATTACTATACTACCTTATTTTAAGATAAAACCACAAAGGTTCACTAAGCTACCTCCTTTCTTAGGGGAGATACTCTCACCTAGTTCGAACTATTAATAAGGGACTAGCTAGATAGACTATATAACTAGTAAGATAAAGAAATTCAGAAAGTATTTAGGAAGTATAGTAAGTTTGAGAAGAAACTTTAGGAAGCCTTTAGAAGCCTGGATAAAGAATAAATTACTAAACGCAAACTTACTAATCTTATATAAAAGGGATTAGCTAGTAAGTATCCCGCTAAGTTCTAATAGATTTTATCTAAGCTAGATTGGGGAGAAGAAGCCCTAATAGCTAAGTTCTACTAAGGCCTAAAGGAAGACGTTAAGGATAAGCTCGCATAACTTAACTATTCTAAAGAGCTCTATTAATATATAGATATTATAGTTAAAATTAATAACTACCTCTATAAATAACGCCTCAAATATAAAGGATAATTTACTTAGAATAATAAAATAGGATAAAATAATAATAAAAGAAAGAGTAACTAATATTAACCTAGTAATAACTACTATACTAAATAAACTTCTAACTATAGGTATAACACTAGGGCACCTCAGTATACTACTACCTATAGATACTATAGTAAACCTATAGGCCTTAGCGCAGCCTATAAAGATAATAAGTGAAATAATAACTAGAAGAAAGATAAGTAATACTATAACTATAATACGATAGGATATCTTACCTATAAGTACTGCTTCCCTAAGAAGGAATACTTTTAACTAATACATAAGAAATAATAAGTAAGTCTTACTATTAAAACTACACCTCATAAATAACTTTATTAGACTACTTACTATAATAATAAGTGTGGAACCCACTTAGACCATAAGGAATATATAGAATAGTACCTAAAAAACCCTTATAGATCAGGATATAATACTACTAGTATCCCCCTAGCGCCTATATATACCCTAGTAATAGGATACTAAACCTACTTAAAGGATAAAAGAAAAACTAATAAATAGCTTAATAAAATACTGCATATGCCCTCAGGCGTGGATATCGAAATCAATAATAAAGTCTATATTACTAGGCTATAATAAGGACTTTAAGTATGTAAGCTATAAGTAAGAATATAACCTGAAGAAGTTATATAGTAATAATAGATTAGGTTACTATAAGCCTATATTAAGAGATAATAAGATATTAGAAATAACTGTAAGTAAATCTAGTAGATTAATAATGAAACTAAGGACTAAGTAGTAAGAGAACCTGTATAGAACTATGAGATATAGTCATCTTGAGAATAATGAGATAAGCTCTATTATACTAAAAGAGCTAAATAGAATAGATCTTCTGCTATAATAACTAATAAATAGCAACTAGATCTAGAGATAGAAAAATAGATTGAATAAACCTTATTTGAAATTAATAATACCTTATCTAAAGAAACTAGATTAGAGCTAATTAACTACTTAAGGTACCTCTATAAGAAGGAGATTAACTCTTATTAAGATGACTAGGAGATTGCCTTTTATAGTGTATCTAGATGCAAAAGAAGAAACCTCTTGTTTATAATATAGGTTGAGGGAGATTATGCCTATCTCAACCCCATATATAACTAATACTATTATATGTTCTACGCTTAGTGCTTTATGGACTACTATAATAAATACTAAGCTAATAAATATAAGTATAACTTCTACTCCTAAAGATATAATAATAAACCTATTATATAATACTACCTAGAGAACTAACTCCCTATGTGGGACTTAGTCTAAATAATTAATAATAATATAGTACTATTTAAATTATATTATTACTACCCCATAAGATATCTTAATAACTCCTATATAGAATAGAACTAATATATAAATAATAGATACTAAATCCACTCAGAAGAAAAAGCTAAGGCATAGCAAAATAACACTAGAGTTAATAGTTAAAAAACTAGACTTACCTACTAATAAGGAATAATAATAAGTAAAGACAATAAGGTTTCTATATAGCGCAATAGCGCTAAAGACTTAATAGTATAAGCATATATAAGTCTAAATATAACTTAATAGAAGATAAACTACTATAATAATTAATAGTAAAGCCTAAGGAAACTTTATTTCGCCTAGAATAGTAAATAAATAATAGATAACCTAAAATAAGAAAGCAGCTAAAGACTACTATAACCTCAATACTATTAAAGGAGAATAAGTCTAGTATAGCAGAGGATATATTAATATAGAGACCGCGCAACTCTCTTTGCAGATCTATAGCTAGAATAAGCAACTAAACTTCAATATTATAGAGATAGGAGATAAATATAATATTATCCTTAGAAGACCATAGTTATATAATAGTAACTCACAGATAGATTAGAGAATAGGCTAACTCTATTAGGACTAGGATTCAGTTACTAAGCAGCAGCTAAAGAAGGGCGCCTCAAATAAACCCTATGAAATAACTAAAGCAAGAAGATTCCTTACTTACTGATAAATTAAGGATATAAACGCTAGGATATTATTAGTAATAGATATTAATAAGGAAGATTAATTACTATTTGTCCTAATAGAATACTAATAGTATAATAAGCTATTTACTAAAGAACTTAATACTAGATTACTAGAGCATAGTAGCTATAATTATGAGATTAAGCTAAAGCCTAGAAAAGAACTAATATTTAAAAAGATCTATAGACTTGCTATCCTCATGAGTTCGTTAGCGCTGAGTTCTTACTGTGGATCTGAATTATGATTAATTCATCTTCCATCTGATAGCCAGGGAGGGTTGTGCACAAAAGCGAGCCCAGCTACTACATCAGAGGAGTGGATACCCGGCAGGCTACACAATTACGTTATTTACATGGCTTGGAATCGAAGACACCAAAGATCGTTGCTGTGCTTGGCTTGACGAAATCTAGTGCGGTCGGTGGACGAAAAGGAACCAGTCTATTGGAGAATATCTCTTTTGGCGAGACCGAACATGCAGCAGGGGTCCAGAAAATGTCACAGCAGGCTGTACAGGTTTATCCTCGCACCCCACTCCCCTACTCAAAAGACTAGGCAAGGAATGGCCAGGGTCTTGGATCAACAACCAGCGGCCAAAGACGGCCAATATGCTTGCCTGCTGGCTAAGCATCCAAACTGACCCGTCGGCTTCACTTACTCCGCAAATCCATGCGATTGGGCACCAGTGCGGGATGACCTCACCCAATCGCTATCACGGTCAACCACGGCCACGAGAAACTGGATCCGGACTGCTCGCCATGCAGCACAAGTAGCATTTTCAAACGCCTGACATGCGTTCCCCGTTTGACCCAGTCCAGTACCCAACGTGGGTGACAGCACTTACCAACGCGACTGCATTTAGATCTGCGGTCTGCCCATCTTGGAAAAGGATGCATCCAATTCGTTCCAACAGGCTTCCAAGCGAGGTAGACACAGTTTATCTTGTTATACTCACACTATCAGACCCGTAACGGACCTTGCATTTTCTGGTGTCTTGGACCGTCTTCTTTACGTATCCTATACTCTTTTGATACAAAATTATGCGGCTTCGTCCGCCTGAATCTCTGATATGCTTGAAAGTGACGCCCCGCTCCTGTACACTACAATCCATAGTATACCACAGCCTGCCCACAGCTGGACCACATGTTCGTACTGCTATTGAGGCAGGGATGAGAGTGACCTTGGTAGACCACTATGCTGTCAATGTGAGCATCTACAGTGCGTCATGTGTCGTTACTTGGTCAGCGGCCCAGTCTATGCATTAGTGCATTCTATCATGTAGATGAAATGTACCCTTCATCAGTCATTGTCTCGACCCTCAGCTAATTAAACTGGTAGAGTTTCAAGTACTGCAACAACAAAGCCCTCACAGAGTTGAGGGCTAGAACTGTCCGTCCTCCCTCGAAGAAACAGGATAGAAAGCTGAGCCGAGAAAATGTATTTAAGACTAAGAAACTTCCATCTCGGACGGACTGTTTCACTCTTTTGTCTTCACCCATCTCATCTACTACCGTTCATTTCCCAATCCGAATATCTAATTGATCTCGTCGTCATGGCCGCTGCCAGTACTCTTCCCTCTTTGCCTTCCATTGGCGAATACTCGCACCAGCGTTTCCGGGATCTTTCAACTCTTCAGTTTGCTAAGGAAAAGTTCCTTGGTGAAGCAAAGGGTGAGGAGGTTATTGAGACCACGATCAAGGACTTCTTCGTCAAGGCTGGTATGGATCGAACATTTGGTGCAGCTATGCTCCATCGTCACTTCGATCTTGACGCCAACGAGAAGTTGGTGGACTATCGCGGAACCTCTACTCCTTGGTTGGCAGCTATTCCGGGAATGAAAGAACCTCAAGCCTCTGTGTGGGCATTCGACAAGGACGGTCTTCTTCGACCAACCGAGTTCCGCTACTCCGAAACCGAGGATGCGCCCCTCTCTGCTGCAGCCAGGGAGTTCGTGTGCAAGTTTCAAGACTTGCTCAAGAACCTCAACTTGACGGAATTGAACCTCAACTTGACGGAATTCCTGTGGCTATCTCGCTACCCTGGAGATGACTTTCAGGGCTCTTGTGAGATCACTCATGGCCGAGCTAACATCAATCTCGAGCCTAAAGATGTAAGTTGATCATTCCCTAAAGCATATCCGATAGACTTTCTCATCAGGAAGCAATGTCTGATTCTTTCGAAATAGCATCCAAAAGACTTGGTTCATATCCCTACTATCTGGTACTTTTCTGATGAGCTGTGGAAACGCGGATGCCGTTGCACCTGCAATGCCAATGGCGAAAACCATCCCCACGGCACCCATGTATACACCGTTTCCGGCTGAGAGTGACTGCCACGAAGTATCACCAGAGTCCTTACATTAGCTTCCTCCGCAGTCACTGTTAGTCAAGTCATTTACTTTTCGGGATGCTCCTGGACAAATACAGATGGAGATTACGAAGGTACCGGTGTCATTACCTCAAGTCATAAGGCCTGTAATTAGCACGCCTGTAAATACACTCATTTGTCTCATATCTAACGCAATAACAATACAAAATTTGCTTGCTCTTATAGGAAGTATCTCTTGCATTAAAATTATTCCATGATAGAAAGAAGTTTTCCAAGTAATCTTTTGTCCTTTTGAAAGATAGAAAGGATGAAGGCGATTTTTGGCGTCGCGTACGTAGATTGAACATGATCATTGAAGGTACGGGAATGAGGGGAGCGACCTTTGGATTATGTCACAATGCCCTTGGATTTTGTCCCTGAGTCCCGCTTTTGTGCCCAATCTGAAGCCTGTGGGTCTTCTAAAGCGAACGGGTTTAGTGCCCCAAGGAAGGCGAAGCGCACTAATGCAACCTCCACTATGTATATATGTGGCTCCGTTTCCCAAAAGCGACAACCTGGAAACCACTCCATGCTACCCACTCACTTCAATGCATTTGACATCAACAATGCCTTCAAACGACGAGCCAGGCTTTGAAAAAGACAGTATCTTGACTGCTGTGCGCCAGCTGAATCTCTGTGGAGCGGTTTTATCTGTGGATGGACAGTTCCGTGGAGGGCAATGCTGTGTCTACAAGCTCAGTTTTCTCCAGCAAGCAGATAGCCAAGACCGGAAAAGTATGGCTGTCCGCGTGCCGCTTTACATGGCTGATCGCGATGGCATCATCTGCGCCCTCCGAACGGAATGGCGAACAATTAACAGACTCAAGGAGAGAGGTTTTCTCTGGTCCCCCGAGCCTCTTGGTTGCAGTCTTACTTTCGACAATCCGATCAAACACCCTTTCCTTGTCTTGTCCTGGGCAGAGGGTTCACAGGCGTCTTGGAATAACACTCAGCCAGCCCGTCCTCTCCGAGACAAATTTCTGGAACAACTAGCGATGATACAAACCCGACTAGTCGAGTGCTCGCTGGAAGATGGTATGTGCGTTGTTCTTCTCGTACGCAGTGCGTACTGAGCACAGATCAGGCAAATCGACATGGCAGGAATTTTTTGGCAGGATCATCCAGAACAAACGGACTCGCATTCTCTGCGGTATGCTTCCTGAGCTATCTAAGCAGGACTGCGACGAGCAGCAAGCTCTGCTTTGTCAAGTTCTCGGCATTGATGGCCAAGCCGACTGCACCAGCAGGTCATTCGCCACAGATCACGGGGATCTCAAGCCAGAAAACATCATCGTTGACGAAGAATACAACATCGTATGGTAATCATAGAGCTACGATTATAGATGATCTGACTGCAGCTAATAATTTTCCAGCATCATTGATTGGGCTTTTGCCGATGTCGTTCCACTGCCAAGGGCTGCCGTTCCTCCCCGTTTTCTGTGGGGAAAGTCACTCTCGCCTACAGCTCAGCAGGACAAACAATCGTATTTGGCATCTATCCGTGCCCAGCACTGCTCACAAGCGACCCTTCGACAGTTTCAACTTGACGGAAATGTCGAGTTTCGAACTCTTTTTCTGGAGTCACTCTTCGGCAAGAACGTACATTTGATGTTGGCAAGAAACGGATGGCAGATCCCTAAATGAGAGGAGGGGAGACAGGGTTGGAAGAACAAGAGCTTGATGTTTAGCGATCACGTTGTACTTACAAGGCAATCAATTGATGGGCGTGATACTAGGGAAGAAGGTGTAATGTCGAGAGCCTAACCAACACCAATCACATCGAGGTCCCATCATCATGCACAGGCCTCAAAGTAGGCGTGTCGCCTCGTACGGGGCGCACGGGTCTCAGTAAGTTTATAGTGCGTGTTAGTAGTCGTTAAACCCTTGGGAGAGACCGGCAACACAGCGATACCTAATAGACTAGTCGTTGAAACATACGTTGGTTATTGCTGTTAAAGAGGGCTCGTGTTTATCGGTGGGTACACCGTCGGTGACCACGATATTGTTGCTGCGTTTCGTGTGAGGGTTTTTGACGCACTCTTCGACGCACTTCTGGATCTATTCATTGTAGGATCTGCGGGTTGGCGTGCTGGGTCTCAGACGCACACGCTAACTGTCGGTGTAATCCATGGCGCTGGTGACATCCGTGAATCCTTTAAGAACGCTGGGCCTATTCTTGAGTGCAGTCGGTGAGTATATGGGAATGAGGGTGACTTCCTTTGGGCTGTATATTATGGCAATCGGGAGTATGTTCTTGATGATGGTTTGATAGTTATTCCATCGGTAGATGTTTTTTCCGCCCATAGAGGCAGAAGCATCAAACCAAATCCTCGTAACAGTACTATGAGCTGCCGAGAGACTCTGAGCGCACTCTTCCCTCAGTTTCTCCTTGGACATATTCGCGTATAAGGACATGTTTCTGAGTTGGATTGTAGTGAAGATTGAAGTATTGAGAGTAGTATAATAATGTAGAGGTACGTGTGGAATTGTTTGTTTCTGATAGATGATTTCAAAGGCATCTGGATCGGCTTTTTTAAGACTATGGACTATCTCTATGCGTGATACCTTCTATATCTACGTATGATGTTCCCTGTATTTTCGCAAGGCAGACACGCTCGTTTATAGTGAGCAAGGTGGTTTTCTAATTGCGTTCATTTAATTCCAGAGATAGCAAGCGTTTATTTAAGTCTAGAGATAGCAAGGCATCTTATAAGGTTATTTAAAAGGCAGATTCTGCGTAGAGATTACTCTAGCAGACCTTACTACTATTTAGTAAATATAAAGTTAAACTGAATCGCCCTGACTCAGAAAGCCTCATAGATAACTTATGTAATAGAAAGGCAGAATCCTACTAGCTATAGGAGCTTATATTAGAGATAAACTATTATATATTAGGTAGTTAGACGGCAGTATTATAATAATTAGTTATAGAGATTAGGATTAATATTAATAATTATAAGTATATTATATATTAAGGGTAATATATATCCTATAGAAGGCGGTTTAGTTTAAACTGAGGAGATATAGTTTAAATAGTAATAATTAAAGCTACTGCATACCCAGCCTACATTCCAGTAGGCCTATATATTAGGCGCGCAATTAAATGAAAGGGTTTTAGGCGATAGCTTGGATTTTAGTTAGCGACTTTTAGCCTGAATTATTAGTAAAGGAGTATTAGCAAACTTGAGTGGTGTGATCTCTGAGCTGAAGGAATATCTCTTGTTTTAGATCTAATCTCGATCTTGCCTATAAGTGGATATAACTGAAAACTCTCCTTATCTGAGTTGTTAATAGGCGTAGAGTTATAGGACTTAGAGCAGCTAATATCCTTAGACTAACTTTGAAATAGTAAGTTACCTTTTGTTAAATTGATATGGTTAACTTGTGTGGGAAGATGTGTAACTCGTTTTGGTATAGAATATATAAAGAGTAAAGACTATTAGATTAGTTATCCCTAGGGCTAGCTAATTATTAATATTAGAAATAGTTATGGGATATATTGTTAATATAGCTTAGTTGGAAGCAAATTCTTAACTGTATAAGGTAACTGTAGTGCGCCTTGAGGGCAGCGCTATATCTAAGTATGTAAGACGCCTGTGTTCTAGCCAGGAGATCTGCCGAGTTTGGCAATAGTTAATGCTGATTTCTCTAGCTGTGACGGACTAGCTATGCAGTATGAAAGGATATAAATCAGCTAGTACTAGCAGACTTTAGAGCTGCTATTAACCCCAAGGCCAACTGTTTGCTAGATTATCTTTATAAGCATATCTTTAGAAAATAAAATATCCAGAGATATAGATAGAAAGGTATAAGTTAGTATATATAGTATGTATTATCCCTATTTAATTTGATTGCAGATAGTACTATAGATAAAATAATACCCTTGCGGAGCGCCCTTCCCCACGCCTAAGAAGGCTATACTAAACCCTAAGAGTTGGGTACTTTAGCTGCCTCACCTAATAGCTTCTATAGAGGTATTTATGGGGCGTGATCCTGGCCTCTGCCCCCCACCCCCTTGCGCTAGCATGCCTGCAGCCCTTAAGCCCACAGCGACCTTAATCTAACGCTCTTTTAATATTACTAATATTAAGTACTATAGAAATACTACTAGATAATACTGCTAATTTGAGATCTGAGATATCGCAATTAGAGAGCTCTCCTACTTCTAAGATAATAGCTATATTATAATCCGCGGGGCTACTTCTAGCACCTAGTAAATATAGAACTAGTCGAGTAATTATAGTAGTTCTTGCGGATATTACTTAGTATAGTCTCTACTAAACCTACCTATAGTTAGCGTAATAGTATTATAGGTATAGAATCTATACCTATATAGTGTTACGACCCGTTATGCAAGGATAACAACTAACTAAACCACCTAGGTATTAGACGGCTAGGGCAGGATATTTGTACTGCAGGATCACGGGAACGTTAGGCTGCTGACGGTATAGAAGAACTATAGTATAAGTCACGTAATAATAAGATAAGACTAAGCGTACAGTAAGAACTACTAAGCGCTTACCCACAACTACTAAGCGCTTACCCGCAATTACTAAGCAATTACTAATACCTAATTAGTAATTAGTAATAAGAGTAAAAAGGACTATTTGGGACTTATATATAATATAGACTTGGGACTCCTAAGAATAGACTTCTATAGCTCTTCAGCAATTAACTTCATAATTACTTTAATAGGTACTCTTAGCTTTATCTTATATTACGATCCCCTTATAAGAACTATAACTAATTACTATACTCCTAGAACCCTAAGATTTATTTAGTAATATAGTATAGTAAGACTATACTACTAACCTAGCGTTATCCCTTAGCTTCTATTAGTAGAACCCTA
>JAXCEF010000822.1:0-13834 GCA_037178605.1 Colletotrichum euphorbiae | reverse complement strand
TAGAAGTCTATTCCTGGGAGTCCCAAGTCCATACTATATATAAGTCCCAAATAGTCCCTAGTCCTGCTATTAGGTGATCACCTCTATGCATTAATAATTGCGATTAGTTAGCAAGACTAACTGATCACTAAGCGCTTCCTTCTGCGCTCCACTAATCATTCTTTATCTTATTATCACGTGACTTATACCATAGTTCTTCCATGCTGTGGGCATCCCTGGTGTTCCTATGATCCTGCAGTACAAATGTCCTGTCCTAGTCGTCTGACGCCTAGGTGGGTTGGTTGGTTGTTATCCTTGCATAACGGGTCGTAACATTAGGCTAAGGAGTTGATAACTGCTGAGAATAATATTATAGGAATCCAATTATATACTATAATATTGATAGCTCTTGAAGATGTGAGAGCGAATATATGTATACTGAATGAGTCTGCTAATTATTGTATAACGGAGGCTAACACTTGGCGTTAGATCTGATATGATTGTATCAGCATTCCAAGACGCCGCAGCCTTGTTTAAGGAGTTCCTAGGCCATGATATCGGCAGAGCCTAGCTCCAAGATATGAAGTCTTGGGACTGTATTAGAGATCATGTGGCCATCTAGCGCATAATTCCACTTCCGGCCTCAAACTCAGTTCACAGAAAACAGATGAGGGCAGTCGCGGGCCTAATAATCTATGCTAGGGCACTTGCCACACACGTCTTCCGACCAATATACCTCTCCATAGGCTCCGACGTTGAAGAGTTGCTACGCGCGCTAGCCACAGTGAAGCCCTCCCAGGAAATGTTTATCCGCGCCGTGCTCCATAAAGTATTTCCAGAGCAACAGAAAACGCGTGGAGACAGATGCTTCGAACTTGTGGTTGAAGAGGTATTTGCAGCAGTTACTAATTAGGTGCCTATTGATCAACATGCGACGTTTAGATCCTGACTTAGTCAGCTAATAAATTTATTACGTGGGAGTTAGCAGCGTGTTCAAAGGCTCGACAAAAGAATCGAGTCGTGCTTTATCTTGAAGACGCCCTCTGACTAGTAACCCCTGCTAAAGTGGATTAATATAGTTGCACTAGATAACTACACTAAAGCGACGACGCTAGGTTAGGGGAATAAGGAACCTCAAACGCAACAGAAAGACCTAAAGCCGGTTATGCTATCAACAAGCGAAATTATTAAAATCATGTGGCTAGCGTTCCTCACTACCGCAGAGGATGAAGCAGGCGCACCAGACCTGGTATGCCACGGGTATGTGCTGACGCGTGCTGAGGTTTAATGCGCTGAGGATGAGGAGAATTCGCGGAGAGCTATGCGGAGAGCTGCTTATAACCCAAATAGTGGACCCCAAAGGAACAGACGAGATTCTGCTGTTTTTTTATCCCAAGGATCTTCTAACGCATTAGAGGTCAGGTAGCTTATTGCTAGCGGGCTAATAAATAATAAGTAGTATGGAGTGCTTGATATAGTATAATTAGATACTAGTAAAGAAGGATTGAGAATGAATTAGTAGATTGAAATATTACCTATCTAGAGGTAAAAGGCTTATTGTCGACTTGAACCGTATAGGAAGCGGGCGGCTGTTACGGAAGTCGGTGGGAGATCTCGTGCCATAGTGATAGCACGGATATCGCGCCTCCTTGATTTTGTTTCCCATTCATCCCGCTACGTCTAGTATTCAGAAGTAATTCATGGCGTAATCACAATCCAACGGTAACCCAGCGTCCGCCGCAGCAAGCTTTGCAGACCATGCCTTCCAATCAATCCGCGGGGAACAAGCGTCGTTGATTATCTATGATGGTTTCTCTCACGCGCTTAAGCATCCACACTAGCTCTTAGTAAGCTCCATATATACACACCATAGATAGGAAACGTGCTGCTATAACGCATACAAGTCTCTTCTTGCTAAGCGCCGGCTCGAGTCCAAGGAGACGCAGAACTGCGCTTTGTGGGAGGTTAGATCAGCTAGCCTTAATATAACAATCAAACAAACGGGGGCGATGCAACTCGTCGTACACAGGTCAGGGAACTAGGTTAAGATCAATGAATCAATGCCGGCACTCCGGGTGCAGGACTGTCTGTTAAGAGCATGATGATTTGCCGACGTCAGAGCTCATTTGGGCATCCCAGGTTTGGAGATCCTATGGTTGTCTTCGCCAACCATAGAAACGCCTGGTACAGGCTTTGCACATGGAACGTCCATGGGCAATGATGATAGTCCCACCCTGGGATCCAGGACAGACCTAGGACATCCATGGACACGCCAAGGACGTCCCAGGACAAGGGTGGTGATCCTGGCACTCGCTTGGGACGTCCATGGGCGATGACAATAGTCCTAGGACACGCCCGAGACGTTTTGGGGAAAGCTGGAGAGTCCTAGGATCTACCTGGGACGTCTATGGAAGTTCCGGGACTAGGACATTAGTCCCGGGACCATGCCTGAGACGGTAATAGACCAGGCTGGTTCCCGCCTGGTCCTCCGCAAAGAGATAACTAACCTACCGATACAGAGGTTTGCAAAATCGGTGTCCGTTTTTGCAAGTCTGAAAATTCCGTTGAGCACAGACCAGTCGGTCTTGGCGCTTATGGGATACATTGCCAAACGGCTGGAGTACTTCTTCATAGAAAACAGTACATCAGCTGCAGAAGCCAGAACTGGCTTTTGACCCAAAATGGCTCTTAAAGACAGCAAAGCCACCTTTACTGCTGATTCTCAGCCTAAGGTATGGGGGTGCAGCTGTCAAATTGGGTGTGGGTAATTGACTGTGTATTGCTGTGTTCGTATGTGTGTGCGTACGAGGCCGTCAGGGGCTCTACGCGTAGCTTCTCATGTATTGTGGGCAAGGATCCTGGTCGCGGCTAAACCACGGCTGCGAAGGTGGGCTTCGCCTTACATAATCATGGCATGAGGCCTCTCGAATCTGACAGCAGCAGCCCAAAAATACCTGACAGCCAAAACTGCAATCATGTTGCTTGTACGTAACCCCACTACAAGATATCGCTCTAAGCGAGAAGACACCATATCCGAGCGCGCCACGGCGCCATCTACTTTGGTTGGACTTGATTAACAGGCTCGGGCAGCAGTGGGGGATCCCAATTATCATTTAACAATGGGATGCGTATTAGTGCGCACACAGCCGCTGCGAAGTGGATGCGCGACGGCTACTGATTTGGCCTCGACAAACCTCACACCACCTCACACCGATCGCGAGCGCGCAACCCCCAGAAATCATGGCCAGCCAGCACGTCGCGCGGCCGAATACTGCAGCGCGAGTGGCCACCACAGGTATAGGTATCTACTCAGGCGAGAAGCTCTGGTGATGTGGCCGGCCGCTGTCGGTGGAGGGGTCAACACGCTAAATAATTATAGACGATGCATGTGCCACTCTGCTGCATGCCCAGGCCTGCGCACCCCATTTCAGGATGCGACGACCTCTACTCTTCCTTGATTGGATCCCTCCTGCTGCCATGCATGCCCTACTTCTTTTGGGTGGCGGCTGCAGTAAAGAAGCTGCCTGGGCCTGGTTATTACTATGGTCTGCCCGTTGCCATGCGTTTTTGTCACCAGGCAGCAACGCCTCTACCCCGCTAGCCTCCCACGATATCGACCATGGACACCGGGAGCACGTTCACCAATCTCAGTGCTGGCAGCCAGTATGTCAACTCCAACGATGGCAATCAATACAATGCAAACACAATTACTTTTCGTAAGCAACTGATGCTAGTTTAAGACCCACTCTAACCCTGTTTCTAGACCAGCATAACCAGCATAACGATCCAAACCTCCTCGCCGATTTACGAGTCACTGACCCACGCTACGACAAAAAGCGCATCCAAGACACTAATGGAGGTTTACTTACCGACTCCTACATCTGGGTGCTTCAGAACCCTGAATTCTGCCGATGGCATGACGACGAGGACCAGCGGCTGCTTTGGGTCAAGGGCGACCCGGGCAAGGGCAAGACTATGTTACTGTGCGGCATTGTTAGCGAGCTACAAGCAACGCGCAAGGGAAAACCCCTGTTCTACTTCTTTTGTCAAGCCACCGACGAGCGAATCAACACTGCGACAGCCGTACTACGCGGCTTGATCTTCATACTTCTCGACCAAGACCTATCCCTCGTTTCGTATATAAAGAAGAAATACGATATTGCGGGGAAGGCTCTTTTCCAAGACAAGAATGCATGGCAGGCGATGTCTGAGATCTTTAAGGATATGCTTTGCGATTCGAAGCTACAAGGCGTCTTACTTCTTGTTGACGCATTGGATGAGTGCTCAACAGGCCTTAATCAGCTGCTCGACCTGATTACGGAAACATCGCAATCAACTAGGGCAAAGTGGCTTGTCTCAAGCCGCAACTGGTCACAAATCGAAGAAAAGCTACACACCATAGCACAGAGACTATCACTCGAGGTTAACGCAAAGTCAGTCTCAACAGCCGTCAATATCTATATCCAGCACAAGGTGGAGAAGCTAGCTGAAGAAAAGGGATATAGCTCGAAGACAAGGAACAGAGTGCTTCGTTACCTTTCCAGTCATGCGGGCGACACCTTTCTCTGGGCGGCCTTGGTCTGCCAAGAACTCAAGGCAGTGCCAGAACTTGAAGTTCGAAAAAGAGTCAAGACATTTCCGGCAGGGCTGAAACCTCTCTACCAGCGAATGATGCAGCAGGTCTGCGAATCCACCGTCTCTGAGAAATGCAAGAAATTTCTTGCTGTAACTGTATTGGTATATCGCCCTCTCTCACTTGCAGAGTATGGATCGATCTACAATCTGCCAGGCGACACCGAGTTGGACGACAGTGAATCGGAAG
The DNA here is from genome assembly GCA_037178605.1 of Colletotrichum euphorbiae. Lineage (NCBI taxonomy): Eukaryota > Fungi > Ascomycota > Sordariomycetes > Glomerellales > Glomerellaceae > Colletotrichum > Colletotrichum euphorbiae. The sequence continues at coordinate 9,033 of JAXCEF010000822.1, read as the reverse complement.
ACGACGACTACGATTACATCAGCCAGGACGAGAGCAAGTCCATTCTTATGAAGTTAATGAAGGAGTTGGTCAGCTACTGCGGTTCTTTTCTCACTATTCGCAAGGACATAGTCTACTTTGTCCACCAGTCGGCCAAGGATTTCCTACTAAACAAAGAATACACAGCCTTTAACCAAATTCTACCCTCTGGCATCGCGTACCAGCACCATTCCATCTTCTCAAGGTCTCTGGAGGTGTTATCTAAGACGCTCAGACGCAACATCTATGAGCTGCGCGCTCCCGGGAGCTCCATAAAGGATATATCACCACCTGACCCTAATCCTTTGGCTTCTCTGAAGTACTCGTCTACACACTGGGTTGACCATCTTGAGCACTCGAATCCTGCGGACAGCCCCACATGCGTTGATTTGCAGGACAACGGCAGCGTTCACACCTTCCTCAAATGGCATTATCTCCACTGGTTAGAGACCCAGAGTCTTCTACAGAGCATGCCACAAGCAGTATTAGCGATGCAGAAACTCCAGATCTTGGTTGTAAGTCTCATTAAACCGTATTATAAGATACTATCTCATATATCCACAGCCAAGTCCAGAAAAGCAACTTACAGAACTTATCCGAGATGTTTGTCGATTTGTCCTTTCTTATAAACAATGCATAGAAAGCTTTCCATTACAAATTTACACAGCTCCTCTTTTATTTAGCCCTACCAACAGCTTAGTTAGGCAGCTTTTCCAAGCAGAAGCACCAGCTGGGATTACTATGATTACAAAGGGAGACGTAGACTGGAACGCATGCCAGCAGACGCTCGAGGGCCACAGCAGCTTGGAGAACGTATTCGAGGTAGCAATCCAGGAACCAACTAGAGACCTTATAGGTCAGCGTCATATGCTCTCACAACAGGACGTATGGATCACGAATAGGGCTCAAAATATTCTTTGGTTACCGCCAGAGTACCGTGCAAGGTCTCATGCGGAAAATGGATCAAAAATAGCCGTTGGATGTCAGTCGGGGCGCGTGTTACTTTTGTGTTTTAAGTCAGAGTATCTACAGCTGTAAAGTACTAGTCATTTAACTACACATCTTTACATTAATTGCCCACATTGGTTAGTTATACTCTATATTACTTATCGCTAATGCGTGACACAGGAAAGGTCTGGGAGAAACTTTCTTTTTATTCCTGATAAGCACAGTTACAAGAAGTCCTAGAATATTCTACATTCTTTCTCTTTCTGTGCTGTAACTACTGCTGCATTAATAGGTGTCACGGTCTATAGACTGATACTGTATAAAGCTTCGGCTACACCCTCAGCAATGGAAAGTTATGGAAGGATATGGAATCTTGCTTACGTTCAAGCAACGGAAGGTTCTGGAAAGATGCATAACGTCTATATAAGGAGGGTAGCACACCAGCGCGTAACTATCGTCTTTTATCCCTCTCCAACTTGGAATACTCGTAGCAGTAGGCTAGATCAATAGCAACAACCTTGTCCTAGACCTTGGCAATAATGGAAGATGGATATGGATGTGGGCGGTTAATCTTCCACATGGTGATATCGTCCCTCCAGGCGGAGGCGTTAGCTTTGAATGCCGAGACCCAACACACTATACGTCGTTTTCAACGTTGTCGAAAGATATACAAGGAGACACCATTGCTGGGCTTAAACTGACAGTGGCGTGCCTGCTCTGTGAATTGCCTGGGTACTCGGCTGGACGGCTCTCGGCAGGCTTGTTAGCGGGTGTAGGGTCAGTTCAGCACGCATGTTAGTGTTAGTTCATGCCTCCCGAGGACGCGCTGCGCTAGGCTAGGCATCTTTAACATCCCTAACACAGAGTGCTACACACAGGCGAGTTAAGGGCAGCATAAGTATATATACTGTACCTGCTGATGGATGAGATGACCATAGCCAAAGTGGGAAAAAATCCCAAAGCTGATTATTCTGGTTTGGATATAATGTCTTCTCGCTTAGAGCAATATCTTGTAGCTGGGCGGCGTATAAGCAAGATGATCGCAGTTTTGGCTCCCAGTTATTTTTTGAGCCGCTGCACCCCCATAGGCTGAGAGTCAGCAATAAAGTTGGCTTTGCTGCCTTCGATAGCTGGTTTAGGTCAAAAGCTAGTTCTGCCTTCTACTGAGGATGTATTGTTTTCCATGATGAAGTACCCCAGCTGTTTGGTAATGTACCCCGTAAGCGCCAAGACCGACTGGTCTGTGCTTAATGGAATTTCCAGACTTGCAAAAACGGACACCGATTTTGCAAACCTCTGTACCAAAACGGTTGTACAGATCACTAAAGCTTGAGACAGTTCTCGTGCGCGACGTTACGTGAATCTTCTACATCAATGTGTCTTCAGAGTAAATATACTACACCAAATCAATCAGAACGAGCTATCGCACATCTTGAACTTGCTAGCCACACTGCCAGCGGTTCCCCGCTGCGCCGCCATAATATACCTTGAAACATAACCCACAATGGATTCTAGTTCTATAGCAAAACCGTCTTTCCCTTGATATACTGATGATCCCAGCTTCTTAAGCGCGGCATGCTTTCTCTTTTTGCTTTGGACGTTAGAGCTAAGCAAGCTGAGCGGAGAGCGGCGACTGAGCTCTACCCGCTTGAAATCTACTACCATAATACCACTACCCACTATATTACGCAAGACGTTATATAGCTCCATATTGCAGTAAAGGACACCTAATTTATATATTCTTTTATATGCCTAGGTAACTACGTCGATATCAGCTTTAGCAGCTTGGTTAGTAGTATTAAATAAAGGCACGCCAGCCTAGCTGAGGAATAAGACGTGCTTATACACGCCGCTATCATAGTATAACAGTAGGGCTAGGTCTACCCGCCCTAGGCAAACAGGAACATGTTTTCCTTGAATCGGGTGAAGTTAATTATATACCTCGTTCTCATAGCATAAGCGGGCTAGATTAAATATTTTTACACCTTTAGCGATAAGAGTGTAGCTATAGCGGGATAGCCTAACCTTGAAGAGTGAGCTAATTGAGCTGGTTAGATAAAGTGGTACGATATCGGCATCAGGACCACGGTCCTCGGCGAGTTGAGTACATATAAGTCAAAGGAAGTCTAGTTAGTTAAGGTGCTGCTATCTGTGGTCCTAGGAATTTGGGCAGCGTCTATCCATTCGCCCGCTACTTGTAAGTCCAAGCAGGCATTGCGTAGTACAAAAGGGATAATCCTTAATATCTTGCTATTTGCCTTAGCTATGCTATCAGCCTCTCTTGCTTTGTTGTGCCTCTTTTCTTGCCGTTATTAACGTGACGATAGCTTTCCCCTAAGTATGAGATAATCGAAATGGGGTAGGTGATAGAGGTGTCCCTTCTCTATTATCACCACTATCGTCTTGATGCCTTGCGTTGCTGTCGGATGGCTTGTAGCGAGACCTTGTCCGAATTAGCGAGCGCTTGAACCCTTACCAGCGTTGGGGCTTGTATGGAGAGAGACGTGCTTCCTTACCCTTGCGCACTATTTCAGGTATATTTCTTAACACGTCGTCATACTCTACAGCCCAAGTGTCGAGAGTCGCAGCTGCGTCGTGCCAGGACAATAGGGGCGGTTTGGCACAGAGGGCCTGCAGGATAAATGCAAAGAACCGCGCGACAGCTGTGCCATAGAGCCTATCCTCGTCGTCAAGCACGTCCAGGTTAGGCACGCGCAGAATAGTATACAATCGTAGGATCATCCGGAATATGCAGAAAGATGAATGCCTCTCCCGTGCACACATACCCATATCAGATACCTTTACCAATCAAATATGAGAAGAGCTGGGTCACAACAGCAGCAACAAGCAACCTTAATGCAAACACAAACCCCTCGCCATCCTTGTTTATCACGTCGCGTTCCGGTCTAATCTCAGACTCCAGACCAGTGACGACCTCGTCGCGTCGCAACTTATGCGGTGCCTTATACTCGATCGCCAGTGCGGGAACGTTGCGGCCGTCGGAGGTGCGGTATATGCAGAACTGATCCGCCCGATTGCCTTTTCCTCTCGCCCGCCGCGGCAGCTTGCAGCTCCTCGAGGTTGATATCCCAGCTCCAGTAGAGTCTTTCTCAATAGACATCTACTCCATAGCTTCGGATACAGCATCATCAGTCTGACCGAGGTTCGTGTGACTCTCGAATGTCACAGTTCCCTGCAAGCCAATATTGCTACGCAGTTGCGTGTTGTGGTATACCTCGTCGATCAACTTCTCAACCGCGTTCTCGACCATATCTCGCTGAAAATTCCTGAGCCCAGTCTCACTACTGATCGGACTAATAAGGGACATGACATATTCCAACTGGTGCGGCGATGGAAATAAGGCTCTAGAAGAGAACGAGTGGGAGTTGGAGAGCTGATCCCAAATCTCCTCTTGTCTTGTTGCGAAGTCGTCCCACGGAACGATTCGTCGAGGGAAAACTCGGCCGGTCAGGTTGGTCGTATCGCCCTGCGTAGTCAAGGTGCGATCAGTCACCACCTGAATAGCGAGACTGAGCGAGTAGCAAGATTCGAGATATTGCTGCAGTGTTTGTGGTTTCGAGGCTTTTGTGAGTTCTTCAGCCTCCTCACGTCGACGCTGTTCCTCCTCGCGTCAGCGTGTTCCTCCTCACGTCGGCGCTGTTCCTCCTCACGTCGGTGCTGTTCCTCCTCTCGTCGGCGCTATTCATCCAAAACACGATCTTCCGCATGTTCTCGTCGGGCTTGCTCTTCCCGAAGTTTTTGTCGTAAAAAGGCGATTTCGTCTTCTATCGTGGTGAGAGAGATGCGCGACGGGGAATAAAGAATAGAGAAAGTCAGGCTTTAATAAATCCAAAATTAAGGTGGTCGTTGTAGCCTGTTAACATGTTAATATTAGCTTATCTATGTTGCCCTAATAATAGTCGCGCCAAGGATTCGAAAAGCGTGGGAATAGTGGGTTTGCTAAACTTATCCCTAGCTTCTCAGCACAAAGTCGGGCTGGTGCCTCCCAAGTTGCTAGGCAGGCTCCTCTATAGGTTCTGCGGGGATCTCTATAGCTACTTCTATTACAATCAGCTACACATCAAAAAGCTCTAATATTTAGTCTCCACACTAGCTACATAGAAAAAATATACCTACTCTCCATCTTTAGCCTAATTGGCGAGATATATAGATTAGCCCTAGTAATAACCCCGCCTATAACCTTTATAGAGGGCTAATAGGTATAGTAGTTCTTCTTTTCTACTGTGAACTTCTGGCTCTATTTTAACGCCTGCGCACTTTTTGAGTTAGCATGCAATCCACTTAGTATAAGACTTCTAGTTAAGAGTAAAAGTACTAACTAAGCTTCTTATAAACCTAGTAGCGCTAATTAAATATAGTAGCGTTATATCTATTTCTGGGATATCCTCTAATTACTATTACTACCTTTTTGCTAATCTACTTAGTAAAGTCATAGTAAAAAGCTTAATGGGATTAATATAAGCAATAAAAAGGTAATATAGTTATTAGTAGTATTAGAACCTTAATAGTCTCTATAGGGCGTTATATATTAGTTATAGCAGGTAGTAGTAACCTCCTAATTAAAATAGGCAATATAATAGCAAGAAGTAAGGTAAGTAGTAAATAAGAAAAGACCTAGAAGAAAAGAGATAGTAGTATATAAAGCTAATCATAGATCTAGAATAAGTCTATTTTATTTACCTCTTTCCTAACTTCTTATCCCACTTCTCTATAATCGCCTAATATTAAATAATAGCCTATTCGCTTCGCTACAGTTTACTAGCAATCCATAACCACTCCTTTCCCTCCTAAACCCATACACGCAGTCTTAATTCGTCCAAAGGTGTCCAACGGCGTCGCTAACGTAATCCACTATTTTCCCTAGCAGCGTCAGGGCTATCACTATAATTAGAACTTGCACTTAAGCTATTGCTATCGCTATTATCCCTAGAGCTATTGCTAGAGCTTTCATTAGTTTTAACTATCTTAGAGCTTAATATTTCAGCAATTACCTTTAATATAGGATCCTAATTTATTATATTGCAGGGATTACTGTTTCCTATACTTATTATGTTGTGTGGAGGTCTCTTTGTCGCATAGTCCCTAATAAACCTAAGGAGTAGCTCAAGCAGGTCTATTTCCAGTCCACTACTAGATAACTTAGCGCTACTCTTAGCTAGAGTCTATATAGTATTACTTATCTATAGCAAATATTTTATAGATAAGCTATAGGTATAATATATACCTGAGGATATAATTATTATAGTAACTATAGGAGAGAAGGAAACTTATTTAGACTTTTAAGGACTAGGTTTAGTTAAAGAGAAGTTAGGGGGAGGTAAAGCAACTTTAAGCGTAATTAGTAATTAACCTCATTATTTTCCTATTAGCTTACCCCTTCTAGAAATATTATCTATATTTAGTATAGGTAGTCTATTAGGGCGCAAGGAGTAATTATTATAGCTTATAGCGCCAGCTATCTGAGGCCATAGTCGTCTTCTCGGGGAGCGCTAGAGCTATTTATTAATTTGGGTTGTGAGGCCTCTCTTGCCTAGTGTATCTACTAGGCCTTAAGATAGCAGTGCGCGTAAAGTCCTAGCTAGTAGGGCTAGTAATGCTATCTCACTGCTAGGACCTTATGACCTCCTTTATTTAGGCAAGCGATAATTATAGCTCTCATAGCCGTCTTTATTACCCCGTGATCTTATTTCCTCTAGCTAGTAGTAGTATTACTAAATCGTGAGGAAGGGGTAGAATGTTACGACCCGTTATGCAAGGATAACAACCAACTAAACCACCTAGGCATTAGACGGCTAGGGCAGGATATTTGTACTGTAGGATTATGGGAATGTTAGGATGCTCACGGTATGGAAGAACTATAGTATAAGTCACGTGATGATAAAAATAAGACTGAGCGTGTAGTGAGAACTACTAAGCGCTTACTTGCGACTACTAAGCACTTACCCGCAGTTACTGAGCGATTACTAGTACCCGATTAGTGATTAGTGATGAGGGTGAAAAGGACTATTTAGAACTTATATATAGTATAGACTTAGGACTCCTAAGAATAGACTTCTATAGCTCTTTAGCAATTAACTTCGTGATTACCCTAATAGGTACTCTCAGCTTTATCTTATACTGCGATCCCCTTATGAGGACTATAACTAATTACTATACTTCTAGAACCCTAAGATTTATTTAGTAATATAGTATAGTAAGACTATACTACTAACCTAGCGTTATCCCTTAGCTTCTATTAGTAGAACCCTACTATTAGATAGCTAACTATAATACTTTAATTACTCCTATTTAGTAAGTTAACCTTTAATACTACTAAATAGTATGAGATAGGAATTATGTTGACTCCTAATAATAACGCGCAGCAAACTAATAGTGCTAGGAACGCATGACCCGCAGCCCTGAGACCCGCAAACACCTAATAGGCCCAAATAGCCCCTATAAACACCTAGGAAGTAATAAGGCTTTAATAGATATATAATATAATCCTCCAGCTCTAACAGGAAAACGTGTAGCTAGCTACCTAACTTAGACCTAAGGCTAAATACCTAGAACCTGCTCTATACTTAGGAGAGCTAGGAACCCTTTAAGGATTTCTCACCCGCACCTAAGCCTACCTTTATTACTATACCACCTCATTCTAAGATGAAACCATAAAGGTTTACTAAGCTATATCCTTTCTCAGGGGAGATACCCTCACCTAATTTAAACTATTAATAAGAGACTAATTAGGCAGACTATATAACTAGTAAGATAAAGAAACTTAGAAAGTATTTAGGAAGTATAGTGAGTTTAAGAAGAAACTTCAGGAAGCTTTTAGAAGCCCAGATAAAGAATAAATCGCTAAATACAAACTTACTAATCTTATATAAAAGGGATTAGCTAATAAGTATACTACTAAGTTCTAATAGATTTTATCTAAGCTAGATTGGGGAGAAGAAGCCCTAATAGCTAAGTTCTACTAAGGCCTAAAGGAAGAAGTTAAGGATAAGCTTGCACGACTTAACTATCCCAAAGAGCTCCACTAATATATAGATACTATAGTTAAAATTAATAACTACCTCTATAAATAACGCCTTAAACATAAAGGATAGTCTACTTAGAATAATAAAGTAGGATAAAATAATAATAAAAGAAAGGGTAACTAATACTAACCTAGTAATAACTACTATACTAAATAAACCCCTAACTATAGGTATAACCCTAGGACCCCTTAGTATACTACTACTTATAGATACTATAGTAGACCTATAGACCTCAGCGCAGCCCATAAAGACAACAAGCAGAATAATAACTAGAAGAAAGATAAGTAATACTATAACTGCAATAAGATAGGATATCTAGCCTATAAATATTAATCCCCTAAGAAAGAACGCTTTCAACTAGTACCTAAGAAATAATAAGCGAGCCTCGCTATTAAAACCACACCTTATAAATAACTTCATTAGACTACCTACTATAATAATAAGTATAGAGCCCACTTAGACCATAAGGAATATACAGAGTAGTACCTAAAAAACCCTTATTAGTTAGGATATAATACTACTAGTATCCCCCTAGCACTTATATATACCCTAGTAGTAGGATACTAAACCTACTTAAAGGCAGAGAGGAAAACTAATAAGCAACTTAATAAAATATTACATATACCCTCAGGCGTGGATATTAAAATCAATAACAAAGTCTATATTACTAGGCTATAATAAGGACTTTAAGTATATAAGCTACAAGTAAGAATATAACCTAGAGAAGTTATATAGTAATAATAGATTAGGTCACTATAAGCCTATATTAAGAGATAATAGGATGCTAGGAATAACCCTAAGTAAATCTAGCAGATTAATAATGAAATAAAGGACTAAGTAATAAGAGAACCTATATAGAACTATAAGATATAGCCCTCTCGAGAACAACGAGATGAGCTCTATTACGCTAGAAGAGCTAAATGGAATAAACTGTCCGCTATAATAACTAATAAATAGCAGCTAAACCTAGAAGTAGAAAAATAGATTAAATAAACCTTATTTAAAATTAATAATACCTTATCTA
>JAXCEF010000821.1:0-13840 GCA_037178605.1 Colletotrichum euphorbiae | reverse complement strand
AACACAGCATAGCAAGACCACACTGTCAACCTAGCGTCATCCCTCAGCTTCTGTTAGCAGAACCCTACTGTCGGATAGCTGACCGTAACATTACGCCCCGGTCGTTCCTACCTGAATACTCTCTCTATCGTCCCGCATTATTCCAAATTTTTGCTACTGCGCTTCTCGGATTGCCTTGGCTTTCTTTTGATAGTAAGTCGTCTTGGTTGTTGAACGACCTCTCAATATCCGGTGATATCTCATTTTTCATTTTATTTCCCCCTCTAGCTTCTCGGCCGATTGTCGTTTCTGAAACCTACAGAATTCATAATCACTGCTACCAACAACATCACCTTAGAGCAAATTCTCAACCTCGCTGTCTCATTTCTGACTTCATGCATGAGCCAAAGTCTAGATGTCGCCCATTCAATACAAATACTATCAATCATCTAAGATAGGTGACTTAGACATAGCACAAGCCCATCGCATCTCGGTTGGCTTGAGACATGTATCATCTTGCTTCAACGACTTTCTAGGTCATTAACCGAACACCAGTAATATGACCCAATACCGTTGATATCACAAGACACATTTATTCAAGTGCAGGCTCCAAGAAAACTGGCATTTACCATATGCATGAGCTTGACAAAGCATATTAGCGCCCTTGTCGTGGTCTGTGTTCTACGGAACTGAGTAGCCCCAAGGAATATCAGACATTATATGGCTGGTTTCTGCAGCTGTGCCACGATGGCATGCTCTCGGCCGTAGTTTCTTCCTCGATTCTTTCGAATATCCCCAACTTCGAGGTAACACATGAAGATTGCGCATTGGGGTGATCCCGGCTCTCAAAGACGAAATAAATGTTACATTGACTCCAAGAGATATAGTGAGCCCACGATCCGGGACTCAGTAATTCCAATCTCCACAGTATCTCGCGATGGTGTAGGATCGCGACCTAGCGCCGGCGCTCTCAGTGGTGGTGGCTAGAGCCCTTGTTTCCCTCGAGCGCCTGCGGTTGACAGTGACTGTTAGTGAGGTCCCTCAACAGATATCGCATGGTATACTTACGTAGCCCTTGTTCTTGAAATTCTGACGGATCCCTCCATTAATCTCTCTGTCGAGAGTTTTCAGGGTCTTCCTATCGGCCTTGGAATTATCTCCCTTAAGCCCCTCGGCCTGCTTCTCCTCCTTAGCCTGCGCCTTTTCGACCTGGAGATAGTCAACATCCCAACCTGAACATCTAATACACGAAGGAGCTTGCCTTGTTCAGACCTTTGACAAGGCGCGTGTTGCTCTTGTCAGCAAACCTCTGGTTCTTGGCGCGGACCTTCTCTCCATCTTCGATTAAATCGAGAAGCCTGGTCTTGTCCTCCCTGAATATTTTCTTGTCCTTGCTAAAGGTTCGACTTTTCTCGGCTTTCTCTAGATCCTTAACTTCACCTCGCTCATCTTTTTGGATGTGGATATTCTTTTGAATTCCGGCGGCAACCACATGAGAGTTCTTCAGGCCATCGCCCTTCCTGGTGTGCCCGTCACCCTTGCTATTGTCATGAGCAGCAATAGCTTCCCACGGCGCGGGCAAGGGCAGCGCAATGGCGAAAGCGAAGAACAGGACTGAGATGATAAGCTGGGTATACCGCATTCTGCAAGTAATAAGAGTTGGAAGTTTTCAAAGTGATGGTATCATAAGAGGAGCTGGCCTACGCAGCATTGAACATTGGAAACTTGGGGCTGTTTATATAGTGCAGTCGTTTGATTACTGTCGTTACTTCTCGTCACTTCAACCCATTTTCGGCGGACCATGTCTGCAGCCCGGTCGCTCCGGAAGGACTAGACTTGGCCTGGAGCTTGAGGCATCTCAGATTTCCGAGAATCTTACGCGGTTGCATCGAGATTCCAGACCACATGCACTCCCTCGCAAGGAGCGATCGTTCAGTTTTAAGTCTGTAGGGAGGATCATTGGTTCCTAGCCGCGATGTGTAACCATCATCAATGAAGTCTGACCTAGCGTGGTGAGCTTCAAAGCAGCCCAAAGAAGGATGGCGTCAATGGGGTTAGTGAAGCTTGGTTTTTTCAAGTCGGAGACTAGGCTCTGGGTTTATTTCGAAGTGATTTGGATTCGTGTCGTGTTGAGCACGCGGTAGCCCTGACAAGTCCGCATTGCCGCGACCGCATATGGTCTGAATCCGAGAACTGTCATGCAAATGATCATCCTTTCGACAAGCTTCTTGACAAGCTTCTCAGCGGAGTCGACTCCAAAAAAGGTTGAGCGCCAGTGTTTTAAACCGAACTTGTGCGTTCCTTGTCGCTTCGCCCTTTTTCACCCTGGCCGCCGGTCGGCGTGGGCCGTTGGATAGCGTGTGTCAATATGCCGCATCGTCTAACAAAGTTGGATTTCTCCAAAATCTTGACGTCTCCTCACCTAACCAGCCATAGGGTACGAAGATCAGCCGGCTTGGACATCTCGATCGTAAAATGCCGCTAGCCATAGGCGGCACTACATTCAGACTCCCGTTCCTGGCTCCTTAAAAGACATAATATTGGAAGTGCGGGCGTAGCGATACGAGAACGACCTCCATGGAATACAATCCGTTGCATCGGTGGCTTCCAAAACCTCAGAAAAGGTCCGTGCGCTGCGCGATCATATATGTTTGATAACATTAGAAGTCATAAATATAAAAAATGTAATGGTTATAATAATTAAGTATATACTAAAGCTATTGAGGCAAAACTCTATATATTAGTAGTTGCGAATATATAGGAACTACTCATATAATACTTATAAGAAAGACGTATTAGTAGAGTTTATACATATATATCTAATATATATACTTAATATATTTAGAAGTTAAATATTTTATTACGTTTATATATATTTATCTTATTATATAATAATAGAAACCTTTATATATCTTGCTTAAATAGGCTATATTTACTAAAATTCTTTACTTAAAAGTTTTCTTTAAACTGTTTAAACTATTATTTTACTATAGTAAGAAGTATATATATAGCTTATATATAGGTATAATAAGCTAAAAAACTTTGTACTATATATATATTAGAGCTAGGCAGTAGATATATTAGTTATTTTTTTTTCTTTTTTTTTCTTTTCTTAGTTAGCGCTTAAATTAAGTAGTAATAAGTAGTTAAATAGTTATATTTATAGATATATAGTATTTATATACCTAATATTACTTATTCTAAAAAGTTTTGTAAATTATTCTTCTTATTTCTAATTGGATATTTATTCCCTAAGAGATACTAATTATCCCTTAGAATAATTATTTTAAGGCTGTTTAGTTTTCATATTTTTAAACTTTTGCCCCCGACCTTACGGCCCTGTGGACTAGGCTGAGGGGCTATGATTGCTGTTTTTCTCTCCTTCGACCCCTGGTCCGATTTCTTTCTCTTATAAAAAGGAGAAAAAAAAAGGACTAGAGGGGCAGCTATAGTACTTATAGTAGATAGAGCGTTTCTATCTCTAGCTTCGTTACTTAATACAAGACCTCTTACTTTAGTAAGAGAACATAATGTATGTTTATAACTTAAAGTAGAACCTGCTTTTCCTATCATATTATACTGCGGTTAAAGTAAATCTGTATGATATTATTCTCTTTCTAGAACCTTATTTTTACTATAGTATTCTAGAATTTCCAGTCTAAGATTAGACACCCTATATTTCAAAAGGGCTTTATTAATAGGTCTGTTACTTTTAGCTAGAGAACCTAAACTATAATAGATATTATAGAAAATATAGTAAAAGATATTACTTTTACTCTTATAGCTTTAACTCACTATAACTCTATGAATACTAGAGATGTAGTAAAACAAAGATTATATTTGAATTTCTGTCTCAAATACGCTTCGAATGATATATGCTTCTATAATATTTGAATAGGAGTAGAGATATTCTAAATATAAACTTGAATGAAGAAAAGGTTCAGATACTGCGCGTGCAAAGTCCTACAGGATTTATGATCCTACAGGATTTATAATCCTAAAGAATCATACTCAGTAAGCGTCTACACTCAGTAAGCGCGTACGCGTCATATAAGTACTTACTACTTACGCGTTAAGAACGTACTACTGCGAAGTCTTGCAAAAAACTGCAGTCTATATATATCAACTTTTTCCCCGCCTTCTAGCGCTTTAGATTTTGAAGATACATATACAAAATATATTTCTGTTAATATGTACATTTTTCTCTCTATCTAAATATCAAGTTATCTTCTAGGATTTGTATAGTTTATCTACCTATTTATCCTATTTGAATATCCTTGTATATGTTCTACCTCTTTCTTCCACTTCTTATTTTATGAGAAGATATCTCCTGTGCTAACAGATATTTATTCTAATATTTGTATTAATAAAACTACTTATATAAGAAGTTCTATTTTTGTAGTTGATTTAACAATAGACATGTATTCTTTGTCAAGTATCTGCTAATATCTTTATTTTATCTGCATCCCTTTGGTCTTTTGTACCCTTAAGTACTTAGGACTAGGGGTTGAGAGACAGTACTAATAATAGGCTTCACCTCGTGAAATTTAGTATTAGAATTTTCAGATGAGTAGTATAAATATAATATATGACTTAATTTTATATTACTTTAGAAAAGTATTATTACTTAAAGAGCCTCTAATTAGGAGACTCTTAGCTCTATATAAGCTTCTCCTACCTCTAAGAACTATTTAGTAGTAAGTTACCCTCATTAGTATTAGTACTAAGAGTATATAACTCTACTTAGAATTAATTTATATAGTTTTAAGAGCTATTTCTAGATATTTACTCTCATATATTCTCTATATTATTCTACTATTCTAATAGAAATATTTATATAACACAATAGCTAGTAGTTTAGCTAAGTACTATAAGGACTTTAATATATCTAGGTTTAATTTTTCTTATAGAGTAGTTTCATATATATAGGTATAGTAGTATAGCTAGTAAGTTTGAGAATAGAATTTTTTTATTTCAAGCGGAGAATTATATGCTAGATCAATTCTTAGCACGTCTTAATCAGGTATAGCGCAATGCACTGCCCCTCCTTACCCGTTTTTTTTCCCAGCAAATACAAAAGCACTGTTTTTTTGGGCAAAGGCAGCATTTTTTGAAACCCTGGGTTCGGCCACACGCACGATGACCCTCACCCCCGGGTAGGTGTAGCCCAGCGCGTTGCTGGGCACGTACCGCAGACAGGAATGGCTCGGTTGCTGATCCGTTTAGGCTCCTCTGCTTCTTCCCATTTGCTCCCCTCACTACGTCCAGTGCTTCACAACTTGCCGCCAACCTCACTTGCAGTCTTACCCACGGGACTAGATCATTATCCACCCAGCATGGCAGAAGACTCCGACGATTACGCCCCTTCAATTCGGGAGTTTTTACGTGCCAATTCACGCGAAACGCTGTGGGTAAAGCCAATCCTTTGGACCCATCGGCACATGGAGGTTTTTCAATGCTCCTTTACACCAACTGCAATCGGACCCGCTTCGACATTGATCATATCTGCCGACGGTGCTTCGGATATCAGTGGTCGAGCGGTTGCCAACACCACTTCTTCGGATTAGAAGTCGAGAGTTCGTTCATCGACCGTCGCTGCTTCTTTAGCCGCGGAATGCAACCCTGTGGCGCGCCAAAATCTGATGGGGCAGATTCTTCTGCGCCTTGCCATAGGATTGGATTTCATCGAGTAAGTCGCCGCACGCAACTCGCACCGGGGGTGCCATGCAGCTTTCCGCCTCCCTGTGGAGAACACCTCTGACCAGTCGATAGCGACTGTCATCAACTAACTGTACACAAAACCACGACGCCCGTTGCCGCCGGCTACTACGGCCATGTCGAGCCCCCAGTGGGCGATGAAGATCCGTGTCCCAGTATCGCAGTCATAGACCTTGAGACAGTAGCCGCGGAGCGTTTAAAATCAGTTCGAGTCCGTGGAGAGAGGCTTTCTCCAGCCACGTTGAGAATGCGGGAGATCAAGGCACAGAGAACTACGCCGGAGGACCCTTTTTGCGATCCATACGTGGCAGCTGTGATGATGACGCTCGCACAAGTGAGGGACGCGTGGTTCCAGCTCAATGACCCTATACCAGATGCGACGCATCACTCGGTATGTGCATCTCAACTGCTTCGTGCCGAAATATCCCGCTGACGCCCGTCAAGGTCACCATAATTGCTACCGGCAAAGACAAGGAGAATGCTCATTTGTACAGAGCCGAAGTGCCGCTCGCTTTGCTAGAGAAGCTCTCTGACTGGATGGCGATTCCTAAAGAGACTGCAAACCTTTCCGTGGTTCGTTCTAAGATTGCATATCAGCCGTTCGCTACTTTCAGCCATCGCCTTGAGATCGCCCTCGCTCCTCGAAGCGCACGACTCCGAGTTTCAAGCCCTTTGCGAAGGCTGAGTGCCTGATTCTATAGTTCGGGTATTGATGTGGATGCTAGAGAGCGCATCCGGCGAGGCCAGCGCGCAGTTTACTGGCCAGGTCCCGAAGATATTCTGTTCTATAAGAAGCGGCAAGATGGGATAGCTCATTTTCCCAGGGAGCGGATCAGCGGTTGGAGATGCCATACGTTAATTATTGCTTTCGCTTTCAGACGACGGACCAAGAAATTCTCGCTAAAATGCACATTGTCGGAGGCCGTTTAATCATTGTGCTTTTTAAGGGCTTTTTTCTTACTTTTTTCTTTTCCTACTTGAGAGTCTAGGACGCTGCGTAACTTCTTGCCCATCCAACCAGCTGCCATATGTGTGATCTTTCTGCCACTGTCGTTCATTCCCTTTGCAGTTCAGTCAGGAAAGACTATAACTGCAAAGGAAATGACAAACCAAGTTGGAGTAAATAACAAGAAGAATAGGGGGAAAATGACTTGCGAGGTCAAAATCCTACGAAAGCCCTGTTGAGCACCCATCCTCATAGCCCACAAGACGGCCTGTCGAAGACCCGGTTTCCCAAGCCAGTGCCCTATGAAAAGTGTGCTGTACTTTCCCGTCAATTGGTTGTGAGTTGTGGGTTGTGGTAGGTCGGTTGATGAGAAATCGTTGGTGGGATAGGAACCACATCCGTCTTGGCACGGGCCAATAGTGTATAGTCCGTTGCATTGGTGGTGTTATAACTGCAAGCGGCGCTGTATTGCTAATATAGCTGTAAGAGGCGCAATGCGACTGCGTGTAGCGATATACTGAAGCTATAAGTGGGGTAATATTAATTATATAGATTAGAGTCATAAACTAATAAAAGTAGGATTCAATAATATTAGTAATAAGCCTGAGGTATATTATATTTAGATATAAGAGTACCTTCTTTAATATAACTAAAAGTAATATATTTCTTTACCTCCTATTTCTAATCTCTTACTATATATAGCATTCGTACTATTATATAGTAATATAATTTTATTATATATCTTTATAAATTTAGATTATTTCTTATAGCGACTATTTATTTAATAGAACTAGTATTAATTAAGTATTTAATATAACTTGTATAGTATATATACCTTGATATATTTTAATAGTAATAGAGCTATATATATAGCTAGCTCATTAACTAATGACGTAAATAAACTTTATAATAAAGCTGTGAAGGAACTTTACTATAAGATTACTAAACTATAAATAACTTAGAAATACGTATTCAAAGAGAATATATCTCTTTAGATATAGCTTGAAAAGATATATAGAAACTACTTAGTCCTACTTAATAACTATAAGAATAGTAGTATAAATAATATAATATTTGAATAACACTACTACTAAGTATACTAACAAACTTAGATTTCTCCTGCTTTAAATAGCTAAAAAGTAAATTAGATATTATAATAAAAAAAGCTTTATTTATAGTAGTAGCTCCTAATTAGCTTCGAAAGAATATAAATTACTTTAAGAATTAATGAATCAACTCTCTAAGTAATCATTAGATAGAGGGATCTATAAATTAGATTATATAATTTATACAAGTTTATATCAAGCTTATAGAGTTAGAAGCTTTCTTAAGTATTATTTCAATTTAATTGAAGAACCTTTAAGTACCTATACAGATATGAAGAAAATTATAAAAAACTGTTATTACTTCTAAGTTACTTAATAATAGTTGAGACACTATAATAAAGTTATTAAAATAGTTAAAGTAGTTGAAATAAATTTCTAAATAAGGCTTACGTACTTGGGAAGATAAAGACTTCGCTCATAATATAATTAACTACTAACAAGATATGAAAAGGGAATGAATCTAAATTAAATAAAAAGGTATTACAGGCTACGCCTAGTTGGAGCTATCTAGGCTTCTGCTTAGATTAACCGCCTCTTAGGCCTACTCCATAGCTACCTAGTAGCTACCTATAAAGCTAACATAGTCCTTACTAAAGTAGAAAACATCCTCTTTTCTTCTTTAGGTTTAAATAAATAATATTATATTACCTCTTATTCAATAAGCTTAGGTCTAGCTCTATATATATTTCAAGCTTAGTACTATATTAATAGAAGATAAGTGAAGTGCTGCCCCCTATTAGTCACTAGAATAATTAGATATTTATTAAATCTTATAGCTAAATCTTTAAATAAGCTACTACATACTAATTTAATCTTAGTACTAGAGTCTCTCTAGCAAAGGATATAGGAGATAGAATAGAGAAGTATTTAATAGATAGTTATATTACCCTTAATAATTACTAGTAACAAACTACTAATAATACCTACTATAATAAATTAGAAGCTATTACTACTAACGCTAAAGTTCGTTAGTAAGTAGAGAGAATTCATTCTATAAGTATAATAGATAAGGAATAGAATTATAATTAAAAGTGCTTTCTATTTTATAAATATTCAAATATAATATCTTATTAACTTATTTATAGACATTAATCCCTAATAAGCTATTTCTACTTCTTATAGAGCTAGTAAGTAGTATAGGAGGTATTAGATAGGTTATTAAGGTATTGAGGTTGTAGATATTAGGCAGAGTGTAAACAATATAGAAGGAGGGAAACTGTTCGTTTTGCTTAAAATAACAATAGTGCTGTTTATAGACAGTAGTCATTTATAGCTAGTATGAATAACTAAAAATAGCGAAATAACATGAATAGATATTGATAGAAGAGTAGTGATGTAATAGTTGTTAAAATGCTTGATTTCTATTTTCCGACCCTATAGAAAATCCAGCTGTATATATATTTTATTCCTATTTATAGTAGTTACTAATTAAGGTACTACTAAATTTCAAGTTTAATTATTAAGGTTATTCTAAATCATATTATGATTAGGAATTATGATTAATAAGCTTAATACTTAACTTATAATAATCTTATTATGGCGGATAAAACCCTTTTATATGGATCAAGGATATGTGTAATGTTGATCTTATGGG
This sequence comes from Colletotrichum euphorbiae, assembly GCA_037178605.1. Taxonomy (NCBI): domain Eukaryota; kingdom Fungi; phylum Ascomycota; class Sordariomycetes; order Glomerellales; family Glomerellaceae; genus Colletotrichum; species Colletotrichum euphorbiae. The sequence continues at coordinate 4,497 of JAXCEF010000821.1, read as the reverse complement.
TTTCTTAAGTCAAGGTTATTATGAATAACCTAATTCTTAAGGTTATTACTATAAATAAGGTTATTATTTGATTTATAAGCTTATAGAAGTAAGTTTTTTATAATCTATTAGTAAATAGAAAGCTTTAAAATGCTTTTACTTATTCTTTGAATAGGGTTAGAACTATAAGAAAGCTTATAATAAGCTTATACAATATAGATTATAAATTATAATAACACGTTCTCTATAGAATTCTAGGTATAACATTACTTAAAAATATGCCTTAGTATCTTAAATAATATATGAATATATCTTATTAGTATATATATATAGAAATAAGTATTATAATTATAAAAGAACCTTATAAGAATATATTGAAATATGAAACTAGAGAGAATAATCTATGAAATACCTTTCTCTCTGAGTGAAGATTTTCTGTAAACCTAAGATATACTTATTTAGTGGCTTAGTACAGTTATAAAATAAATTAAAACTAGTTTATTAAGCTCTATAAGGCTTTATATAGCTTATTATAAAATAATATAAAGTATTAGAAGAGTTTATAAGTATAAGGGGCTTAAGCTAAGTGTATTTAATTAGAGTTAGTATAATACTATTTATTTAAAGCTAAAGAGAAAAAGAGGAAGTTTTCTACTATAGTAGTAATTATATTAGGTTTATAGGCACCTACTAGATGAGCTCTAGAAGTAGTAGATCTATAATAAAGCCTAAATAGTCCTAACTAAAAGTAACTTATAACATTATTCCCTCCCCTAGCTAGGAACCCTTTGATTATATGTTAAGTTACTATTATTATCTACAATTAGCTTTTATACTTACTTACTACTTTAGTCTCTATTACTACCTCTACTAGGTCCTAGATAAGCTCTATATACTCTTCTTATTTAATTAATATCTTATCTTACTATCTCTAAAGTAAGATTTTTAAGGATTACTAGATATTATAATAAGTGTAATTCCAATAGTATATTCAAACTAAATATCACCATTAATTTAAATAAGCCATAGAACTTAAAATAGTATATTTAGCATGTATATATAGCCACTATAGTATAACAGATAGAGCTATACTTATAGCTAACTTCTGTACGCTATAATATATAAAAAGATCTAAATAACACTAAAACGAGCCAATTCTTCCAAAACTACAAAAACAGTAGAGGTTGTTATTAAATAGGTTCTAAGGTTGGAGAGGTTGCGGATAGTAGGTAGAGTATAAATAATATAGAACGGGGGAGACTGTTCGTTTTGCCTGAAATAATAGAAGTGCTGTATATAAATAGTAGTTATTTATAGCAAGTATAAATAAAACTAAATAGCGAAATAATATGAATAGATAATAATGAAAGAGTAGTGGTGAAAAAGGTGCTGAATTGCTTAATTTCTAACTTTCTAATCTATAGGAAATCCCCACTATGTACATAGTTCAATTCTATTTATAATAGCTACCACTTAACATAGGTATTACTAGAATTCAAGTTTTATTAAGGTCATTATATTAATGGGATTTATTACAAATAATCTCACTATCTAATTTATAATAACGTTATTATTCTAGATAAAACCCTTCTGTATGGATTGTAGACTTCTATAACGTCGATTGTATAGATTGAAGATATCTACAACGTCGATTGCATGGACTGAAGATATCTATAACGTCGATTATATGGATTCAAGATACCTAATGTCGATCGTTTCCATCGAAGATAATGTCGATCGTATAGATTTAGTAAGTTAAGGTTTATTATGAATTACCTTATATAAGGTTATTGTTAAGGTTATTTATAGAAGTATGATTTATTTGGTTTCTAATATGGCCTTTCTGGTATGGATCCAGAATATTTACAATGCTAGCGTTTAGCTTGAATAGTTTCTGAAGATATGTAACTTTAGTATTAATAACCGTCGTATTTATGTTAGTCCTAGTAACCTTAATCTATGCTTTATAGACTTGATTTTTTTTTAAATATAGGTAAGAATCATAGTACTAAACTATATATTACGATTGATCATTTCATTCTCTTGCTATGGGGATTACTATTTTAGGTAATTTATTATTTTTGTAGTTTTGAACGATTTGGCTCGTTCTAGTGTTATCTGGTTCTCTTCATATATTATAGCGTATAGAAAATAGCTATAATTATAATTCTTCTCTTTATAGTATAGTATTTATATTGGAGGACTAAATATACTACTTTCAGTATTATAGCTTATTTATATTAGTAGTAATAAATATTTCGAATTATACTATTGGAATTGCACTACTAGAATATCTCTTACTCTTTTAGTGTCTTACGTTAGAGCCCCCTAGAAGTCAAATATTATCTAGTATAATTTTAATTCTTACTAATAAGTGCTCGAGCTATATAAGCCTAAGTATTGAAGGAACTATCTAATTAGAGTAGTATTAAGCTCTTTAGTTAAGCTATTAGCTATATTTCTATTTAATTTAGTATAAGTTAGTAGAATCTTTCTATTAGTAATATCTTAAGGTAAGAATATAGAGGAATACTAAATATTCTAATAAGTATAATTCCAATAGTGTAATTCAAACTAATTATCACTATTTATATGAATAAGCTGTAATATAAAATACAGTATATTTCGTATTGTTATTGAGCTTCTATTGTATAAAACACAGATGTGTACTTATAGCTATTCTTTATACCCTATAATATATAAAAAGAACTAAAAAGTACTAATACAAGCCAATTTGTTTAAAATTACAAAAAGAATAAAATACCTGATATAGTAATTCCTACAGCAATAAAAAGAGATGAAAAGTAGTAGTATAAGATTGAATGATATAATTCGTATCTATATTTAAAATAGTTAGGTCTATAAAGCTTAAATTAAGGTTACTAGGATTAATATTAATATAAAGGTTATAAATACTGAAGTTATAGTTTAAAATGAATGTCCTTAGAAACCATTTAAGCTGAAGGCTAGTATTACAGATATTCTAGAGCCATACTAGAAAGATACTATCTATAATATTCATTTTAAATAAACCCTTTTTATGCAAATTACTTCAATAATAACCTTGTACAAGTTTATTCATAAAAAACCTTAACTTAATAAATCTATAAAACTGACAATTTAGATATCTTCAATCTATTTGATCTATATACTCAATATTACGGATACTTTCGATCCGTTCGATATGAAGAATTGAAGTTATAGGTATCTATAATCTATATAGAAGGGTTTTATCTAGAATAATAAAGTTATTATGAATTAGATATCAAGATTCTTTGTAATAAATCCTATTAATATAATGACCTTAACAAAACTCAAATTCTAGTAATACCTATCTTAAGTAGTAACTATTATAAATAGAAATTGAATTATGTATATAGTGGAATTTTCCTATAGATTAGGAAGTTAGAAATTAAGTTATTTGATATCGAAATTTTCACTACTACTAGTCTTCTATTATTTTCTATTTAAAGTTTTTCGCTGTTTTTGTGTTATTTATACTAGCTATAAGTAACTACTGTTTATAAATAGCACTTTCACTATTTCAGGGAAATCGAACAGTTTCCTCCCTTCTATAATATTGATACTCTCTCTACTATCCGCAACCTCTTTGACCTTGTAACCTATTTGATAATAAGCCTAATAAAAGGGATATAGTAATATCCCTGAAAAGGCTTATAAGGTAGCTAAAAAGAGCTAGAAAAAGACTAAAGTATTATGGTATAATAACTATAAAGTCTCTACTTATAATACTAATAAGTGCTTTTATTCCAACTCAGCCCTAATACCTAAGAATTAGGATATATCAAAGGACCATAATATTAAATATAATAAAAGGGCGCTAAATAAGGCGCTTATTGTTAGGGACTTCAATACCTAAGCCTCTATATCTGATTATGACTCAGATATAGATACTACTACTGATACTAATAGGAATAGTAACTATAATACTATCTCTAGTTATTCCAAAGATTTCGATATAGCTATTGACGTAAATTCCCTACTTAATATCCAAAGCACTATTAATACTCATAATAATGATAGTAGTAGTAAATTAGAGGAGAATTACATAAGTCATTTTATATGAGATATAATAAAAGAAGCTTACATTATAATACATAAAAATTATTTTATATCTCTAAAGCTTTTAACTAAAAAATTAGTTAGGGAAAAGCTAAAAATACTGATATTATATAATACAGTAATTATTATATTAAGTTTACTAACTCAGGTAGTAAGATATTACTAGTTTAACTACTAAGATATTCCTGAAAGACTGATCATATACGCTATAATTAGGTATTAAGATTATAAATTGAGGAAGTCTAGGTAATATATCGAATATAACTACTATATTTAATAATAAGTATGCTTATATTAAAAAGGATAATTCTAACATAACTAGAGTAAAGAAAATTAGTCACCTCTATTACTTACCTATTAAATTATTATTATGAAGTAAAAATGCTAAGACTAGAGAAGTATTCAGTACTATACCTACTAATACTAATCTTCTAT
>JAXCEF010000820.1:0-13842 GCA_037178605.1 Colletotrichum euphorbiae | reverse complement strand
GGAGGAGGAGTTGATTATTCTTTCTATTTAAACCTCGTTAACTTGCTTATATTAGGCATTTAGCCTATTTATAGATATAAAACCACACCTTTAACCCCTTTAGCTCTCTCTATCCTTTTCTTTTCTATTATATTCACTATACTATATTATAATATATTATAAGCCCCCCCTTATTAAAACTACTTGACTTTTAACTATAGTCTTCTAAACCCCTTCCTTTAATTAATTTAATTATACTTGCATATTAGGTCTGTAAATCAGTTATTCCTACCTCGCCTATAGTTTAAATACGGTATTTTATAATAGGGAAGGTTATTTTTTATAATGATGAGAGACTGGATACTAGCGTTCGGCAGCTTCAGACCTCAAACCTTCCTTTGCTTAATATTAGATAGTTAACCTATCCTGCGCCTACTATACCTAATAGAAGCTGTTTTTAGACTTAAGTAAATATAATTAGAGATATCCTGGGTGTTAGGCTAGGTGGAACTATAAGATATTAGCTACTAATAATTTATTACAGCATACTCCTACCTCCTAGAGAGTTAATTATTAGCTAGATATATCCTTCCAACCTCATAATAAGACGCACGCTTATTAAGCACTAGTCTAGTACTTTGAAAGCACTATATAAGTGAGTGCTTTCTTCTAAAATATAGTATATTACAGCTGGAATATTAAACGCTATTAGTGCTTTGGAGGATAAGGCTCTAATACGGCCTAATAATATTACTATAGTTATTTGCTATACTATTAGATAAGTTAAATATAGTTAGCTATTTTAATATTATGTGATTAGAGGCATAGAGGAAGATTTTAATAATAGAGACTTTTGAGATAGCGTAGAGGTGGAATTAAAGTTAGATATAGTAGATATCCTTTTTATTTACCTAGCTACTACTACTAGGAGGGTAGAAATCTTTTTAGGTCTACTAATCAACTTATGAGATAGAAGGAGCTAGTTTTATAATAATTAGTAGTTAAGGGGAGGAGCAGAGAATAAGTTATAGTTAATAGTCTTTATTATGATAAGCCTTTTATAAGGCTAAGGAGCTAACATTTCTAAAGTCTTTATACAATAACTACGCCTCATACTTACTATATATATAGACCCTCTACTATAAATATCGGGTTTATATCTTATTAACTAGGTTAAGAAATTCTCACAGACTGGGATTTTAGTACTAATAAAAGGACTACTGATAGTAAGAAAAATTAATTAGGTTAACTAATTATTAGCTACTTTTATTAATAAAAAGCTAACCCCTAGATACTAGATATTAATTAAAGTAAATAGGCTTAACTGAGATATAGCTTATAAACTTAAGGATAGTATCCTCAAAGAAAAGGGCCTAGAAATATAATTAAAGTAGGAAAGGAAGTATAATTATTACTTTAAAGATTAAAATCCCCTTGCAATTAATAATATAGATATTAACTCTCCTAGCCCTAGTGTAGGAGATTTATAGACCTAGTAACTAGATAATGCTGTAGAAACTGAAGAAATGAGGCTATTAATAGAGTTTGATACTCTTTGGAATGCTGAGATAAGAGACGTAATTAAGTAGTTTTTAAGGATAAATAAGTAATAGCAACTAATTAACTTAATATAACATATTAGTGTACCTAGGTCTATAAAACTATTAATATTACCTTACCTTACGCCCTTCCCTCATAATTAAGTTTATTATAACTACTATAATAATATAGCTAACTTTAAGTATACTAGACCTGAACCTAACTCTATACTAAATAAAGATAACTCTATTCCTATAGTACCCTAGTATACTAGAGGTAATAAAGAGTTTACGAATTATTTAGTAGTATAATATAGAAAAGGGTTATAAATTACTATAGCAGATTATACTAACTATTTTTCTAATATTTATAATACGCAAGGAACCTTAATCTTAGAATAAAACATAGATAGTTATGATCTTATAGAGTTGCTATATATAGTAATTAGAGGCTTTCCTTATAAGTAGTATATCTCTCCTCACGGTATACCCTGGGTACTAGGCGAAACCCCTAATAAGACTTTAGTAGAAGCTATGAACCTAGACCTAAAAAATGAGATCTATAATGCGACTATAGTTATTTTATTCCTGAATTATAGTAATATATATTAGGCGTTAATTGTAGTAGACTAAGTATGGGGCTGCAGCTACTACTAGGATTTAGTATAGGACTTATAAAGTAACTAGAGGTTTGTGGATGCTCTAAATAACCTCAAAGAGTAGTATAAGGTATTAAGAGCCCCTAATTAATTACTATAAATCTTATCAACTAGCTAGTATATTATTAACTCTATATAATAACAAGATAAGTTTATATATAGATTTTAATACGTTAAGTAGGCTTAGGCATTTATTTGGGAAGGTTTCCTATTACCTCGGTATAGTTAAATAGTCTAGAGGGATCCTACTACTTTCCTAGAGTCTGATATCCCGTTAGTTAATTAGTATATCTCTACTATTATTTTAGAGTTTTATGATATACCTATTAAAAGTAGGTTAATACTAAGAGATATTAATATCTCCTAGGAAGACTTTAAGAAATCACTATTCTTCCCTTAGCTTTATATTATATCTAGCCCTATAGATAGTTAGCCTCCTATTAGTAGTAATAATAATATTATCTTCTCTCTAACTTAGGACCCCCCTTCTAGTTATTATAGTCCGCCCCCGTCTACGCCTACGCTAGGGCCTATATCTATATTACTATAGACGCTAAATTTGCTATTATCTGAAATATCTAATAGAGAGCTTAATCGTCTTAGACGCTAAATTGAAGATTAATATCTATAGAGCCCCAACCCTATCCTAAGATCTATAAGGCTTTCTAGGACTTTATTAGTAGACCTACTAAGTTATCCTAATTAACCTAAAGCCTTAAATAAGTATAATTGCAATTATAAGGACTATATATAATAATAAGTAGATCCGTAGGAATAGATTGAATAAAACACGCCTGAGGGGGCATATTACTATAACTTCTCGCACCCGCCTTAATAGAGAGGATAGTTTCAGTTATATTAGGGGTTAGAATGGGATAAAGCATATAAGGAGGAGCTGGAGAAGGAGAGATAGTTATTAAGGTATAAACTAAGGTAGAAGGCAAAAGCTAATAATAGCCCCATTTTATAGTAAGACCGCCCACCACGAAGGAGACAGTAAAACAAGTCTGCTAATAGGGCTCTATATAGTAGTATTTCTTTTATTTCTTTTATTTTTAATCAGTTGTTAAGACTCCCTATAGGGATCCTTCAGCAAGTCTCAAGGGGACGATTGGGATGGGACAAGATGGCTTAGCTATTCAGTTAGCAGGCCCGCTATCAATGGGGTCCAAAACGGAAGACTGCAATGCGGGGAGGGGACATTTATTAATATTTATTATTAATATTCATCATCAACATTCATTATTAACATTCATTAACATTCATCAACATCATTATTATCATCATCTATAGTCTTTTTCAGCCTCAAGGGGGCTTATACCTTAATAATCCTATACATGATTACCTGCAATATCTCTTCTATTTTAAGCTCAATTCTTCTGATTCTTTCTGATTAGATCTGGGAATCGCTACGCGCATCTTTTGAGCCTATTTTTGTTATTCCTATCCGTTTGTGGGTAGTGTTGTGTTGTTTGCTATCTTTGCAGTCCCCACCGGGCTCCTGCTCTTCCCAATAGATGCATTAGTGTAAACTTACGCTTAGATGCATAAGGCTATAGCGTTAAACTGCGCATAGGTGCATTATGCACGACTAGGCCGCTTAAGCGTATAATGATATAGCGTAAACTTACGCTTAGACTGCTTCAGCGCATACGCCCTAGCGCACCCTGGCGTGCGCTAGCGTAACTAAGCATTTCTTAGCGCCGAAAGCGAATGTGAAGCATATTTCGAATGCGAAGTCTTGTGGAAAAAGGCTTAATATATATGCCTACTTTTTCCCCTAGCTTTTTAGCATTTTAGATATAATTGTCGGACCTCTACGTGTCAATTAGGTCAAAATCGGTGTGTGTATTTCGTTCGTTCTGAGGTACAAAGGTCTCCACCAAAATCTCTGCTAGATATAGGTACCCACAATCCAGCTATTAGTTGGGATAGATTTCAGGTTAAATCGGCATACGCCCATCGGCATATACCTAGTTCGATACGCCCCCTCAGGTTAGTGCCCAAAGGGTCCAAACTGGACAAACTGGCCAAAATGGCCAAAATGGCCAAAATGGCCCAAATAGCTAAAATAGCTAAAATAGCTACTTTTGTAAATCTCAAATCCCCCACTTATAGGCCCTTTTGCATATAGCCCATTTGAGGGTATATCTATTGCTTTAACTTGCTCCCGTTATGCTTATTAAAACCTCCTAGTGGGTAGGAAAGAGTGATGCTGTTTATAGAGCTATTTTAGCCTGTTCAGCCTCTAATTCAGTATGCTTATTATCTGCAAGAAGGTCGCTCTTATCTGCGAGGTTAAGTTGGCTAATAAAGGTGGCGAAGGAGGCGGCTAGTAGGGCCTTCATTATCCTATCTGCTATTATTTCAGCTAATCAGGTGTAAATAACCTCTATATGGTTATCCTAAATCTCTTGTTGTAGCTAATAGTTGTGGATATTGACGTAGCGTAACTTAGTTTTTAGTTAAACGATCTCTTAGGTTACTAGCTATATTATTTAGGTATTATCGCATTGGATAACCACCTTGAGGCTATCGTGATGCTAATTTACTGCGACTACGTAGGAAGGCTCTCCTCCAGGAGGGAGGCTTACCCATAAGGCGGTTATTAGCTAACTTGTAAATAGTCCTTCTTTCGCAGCCTGCAATAGGGCTAAAAGCTCTGCTTCTATAGTGGAAGTTATAACTATCTGTTGTTTGTTGGCTCTCTAAGCGATTATCCCTCCGAATAGCTTTATTATGAAGGCTTGAGAGCTCTTTTAATCTATCAAATTATCTATAAAACTAGCGTCTGAAGCTACCTCTAACCCATTAGTATCCTTTACTCTATACTTGAGGTAGAGCCCTTTCGTCTTTAGTAAGTATTATATAGCCCAATTAGCAGCTTAGTAGTGTTTTAGGCTAGGGTTGTGGTTAAATCTCATAAGACGACTAACTATAAAAGCGATATTAGGTCTGGTTATAATAGCAGCATATAGTAGCGATCCGACCTTTCGTTAATATAGCTAAATCTCTTAAGGCATCGCTTACCCTTTATATAGTAATAGCTCTTTGGCAGCTATTAGGGTATTATGTTATAAGTTAGCATTAATGTAGTTATTTAGTAGTTTTATTAACTTATTGATAGATACCGACTGCAATAGCTATAGCCTCTTATTTGGATGATCTTAAAGGACTTTAATCCCTAGGAACTAATATAGGTCTTAATTACCCTTAAGATAGTATTATTTCTATAGTTATCTAATTAGTGAGGTGGTATAACTGCAATCTTTAGGGGGATACGCCATGACGTAGTTATCAACGTAGAAGAAGAACAAGACCTTGCCATGGCGCTAATAGCAGTTTTCACTAGGTATCTGCTCAAAATTGAGGGAATTTAGACCCTTTTTGAGGTGTTGCTGCCATAAGAGAGAGGATCTATAAAGCCTATATAGGGCCTTCAGCAGCTTGAGCACTCTTCTAGGCTCTCAATACTCTGGTAGCATCTCTATATAGACCTCTTCGTCAAGGTTAGTATATATGAAGGTATTGATAGCATTATATTAAATCAGATCTATATTAAATCGGTTAGTAATAGCGATGAGAGTCCTGAATAATATCCCAGCTAATATAGTAGTATAGGTATTGCGAAGGTTGTGAGGCTATTAATTGCCTCTTATTATAAGTCTCACCTTAACTTTTAGAAGCTTACTATACTTATTTAGCTTATAGGTATATACCTAGTAGTATCTAAGAACCTTATGACCCTTTATAGTCTTTTGCGATATTATTAACTAAGATTGGGATATTTAGTAGCTCTAGAGATAACTCTCTTTAGCCTAGATAAACTTAGCCCCTATAGGGTGATTTTATAGTTTGACGTATAATGAGGGCAACTTTAGTAATAACTTCCAGTAGGCATTTTGCTACTTTGGATTTATCTCTGAAGTTATTACTTCTAGGGCTGGGAATAGTAGCCTTATTGTGATATCCCGGGTAAAGTTATATAACCTGCTTATTAAAGGGTTAATAGGCTAATTAGACCACACTAAAGACCTTTAACTATCATCAGTTTTACATACACGAGGCATGCAATATACATCGGGTTCACTTACATAAGGCAAGTAAAATTTATTAGTAGCATAGCCTAGGAAGACCGCCTTATATAAAGTCCTCGTGGTGACTCTAACTTTCAAACGGAAGTCTAAACTCAGGTCAGCATCATTAGAAACTGCTGAGATATGCCCCCTCACGTTGAGGTTGGCGTGAATGCCTTCCTTAAGTGCTTAGAAGAATATTGATTTAGGGGACTATAGGGGAGTTAGTAGTAGAGCAAATTTTACCTAAGAATAGCTAAAAACTAGCTCTAGTGCTAATACTTCACTATTTATTTAGTTATTTTCATCTTCTATATATTATGGGTTATTATTTAGGTTTATAATAGCTTTAGAGTTGCTCTAAATAGTAGTTCTTAGGTTGAGGAGTATAGTATAGTGATTTTAGATCTCCTCTAGGGTTATATCTTTGAAGTTATTATGGCGGGTATCTATTTAGCCGTTAAAAATAGCCTCTTCATTAAAAAGGATATCTTAAGTAGTAATAACCTCTCCTTTCAGAGGGTTCTGAATCCTATAGCTATTTGAGGTAGTATAACTAATAAGGTAGCTAATCCAGGCTTTCGCAGCTAGTCGCTAGCGTCGATTTCAATAAAGTTAGGCGTCTAAAGTCATCACAAAAGACTTACTACTATATGCTCAAAGATAGATTAGGTCAGATACTATAAGACCCTCTTTTAACGTCTTATAAAGTATCTCATAAGGTATCTTCCAGCCTTTTTGCTATTTTTGTGGCATCCAGTTATATAGGTAGGTGGCAGCTTTCATGATTTCGGGCCATAGCACTATAGGTAGTGAGACTAAGAGTTGTAGGGAGCGGGAGTTTTGCTTAATAATAGTAGCAATCTTTTCGGCGCCTCTATTTTAGGCTTACGTATTTAGAGCGGATAGCTCTATTTGAATACCCTTGCTTTTGAGCCTTGCTATGACTCTTGGGTATTAAAGTATCTCGTTATCAGCCTCAATAACCTGGACCTTAGTCTTATACTATATATTAATTATTAATATAACTTTATTTACTACTTGGATGAGGGATTTACTTATTTAGTTAGCTAAATAGAAGTCCTAGGCAAAGCCTGAGGCTCTATTTACTATAATAGCTACTAATATATACCCTCTATATCCCTTATTATAGTTATAGAAGTTTATAGCAATCCTTTCGCCAGGTTTTGATGATATTACTAACTCTCTTGGGGCTTAGCGGACTTATCTTATCATCTTCGCCATAGCGCAAGAGTCGCACTTAATAGTCTCAATAAGCTTATTATTATTATTAATACAAATGCCTCTTATAGCCTTAGGTAGCTATCGTAAGGGTTCTAGGCCGCAATAGCTAATATATTAATGCCATAATAGTATTAAACCTCGAAGAGGTCTGCGAATAGTTAAAGAATCATACTTTTAGCGAAGAGGGCGTTCATATATCTCATCCAGAGGGGTAGTGGATTTATAGCCATCAGTAGCTATCACTATAAACCCCATAGGGATACTCGCCCCCTTATGTAGACAATACTCAAGCAGATGCTATTAGCTAATATTGAATATCTCCGCCATATAGGTATAATCTCTTTATTGGAGGCAGTTTTAATCAGGGCTGCTAGGTCTTATATCCCACTATATACTCTTCTTTCGCAGTAGTTGTATAGACATGAGGCTAGTAGCCAGCTATTCGCAATACGCCACGTTATTAAGGCGAAGGGTTATTAGAAGCCCTTTAGGGCCTTGAAGGTGAAGGTCTACTGACCCCCAGCTATTAATAGCAGCCCTTGAGGTCCCAGTAATAATGAAATTATTATGAGAGGCTAATTAAAGGTTAATAAATCGTAATAGATCATTAAATACATGTATCGTCGCTCTAGTATTAAGTAGGACTGAGGAAGAGAGGGAGTATTGAACTTTATTAATTACTATAATAGTCCCCCTATATCTACTATTATAGCTACTATATAGTTATTAACCTAATTAATAAGTCTTCGCCTTTTCAAATTCCTCCACTAAATCACCACCTAGCTAGATCCTCTTAAGGATATACTTAATGAGGTTCTTATTAATATTAAACTATTTGGGCTGGTCTTCTAGAAAGGCGATATAGTAGCGCTAGAGGGTATATCCCTTATAGTAGTAGAGAGTATACTATCTATTATTGCTGCGGTCGTTTTAGTGAGGCTTCTTATTATATAAGTCTTATTAGCTGCTAGACTTATGCTTATAGCCTCCTCTTCTTCGCTAATGCTTATTCTCGTCGTCCTCTATAGTTGTAGGTCTAAATACCCCCCTCCCAGGCTTGCTTCTAAAGGCTGTATCCGCAAGTCGCTAAATAGCTTTACGGGTAGCTAGGAGGATATTACTAGCCTTAAGCTTATCTTTATTAGCTTTTACGCCCACGAGGGCTTAATGACCTCTAATCTAAGTAGCTAAAGGAGAGTTACTTAAGACCCTATAGTACTTATTAAACTATAAGCTTAACTGCTCTATTTGAGGGACTTTTGCTACTTAGCCTTTCAAGATAGCTATATCCTATTGTTTAACCTAAAGGGTAATCTCTTCTTATATAGTAATAGTTTAACTTTTCCTATTTAAAAGGATATCTTTATACTTATATACTATAGCCTTTTTTTAATTAATAACTAAGCTACTAACTTGGGCCTGGAGCTTTAATACCTAAGTAGCAATATCTTCTTTTACTAAGCAGTAAGTCTTGAGGTATTAGCAATAGATAGTATTAGATATCTAATTCTATATTGTGGCGACGTTTCTAATATATTTAGAGTATACCTTTTTCACCTCCACATATCGGGTTATTATAGTATTATAGAACTTCATCTCCTTCTCTTTGAAGTTGCAAATAGTATCCTCTTTGTTGGTAGGGGTTGCTAAGTTAGTGCGAGTGCTTAGGTAGGCCCTAATAATAAGCCTTGCATCTAGAAGGTTGGGTTTTATGACGGCATTACTAAGTAATAGCTTGTCGGTCTTGCTTAGATCGATATAGTGCTATAGTTCGACTCTAGAGGCGCGAGCCTCTAGCTAATTGATCTATGATATCCAATCCTTCGGACTATTTAGCTAGATCTTCGTGATGGCCTCATTAGTAGAGGGCTTGGACATATTGGGAGGCATTATAGGCCTTCTGAGGGTGGCGAAGAGTAGGTTAGGTGCAATTTGACGCGTTGTCCGGTCGCAATAGCTTCAAAATCAGATAACGATATATATGAGACTCTTAATTGTCGGACCTCTACGCGTCAATTGGGTTAAAATCGGTGTGTGTATTTCGTTTGTTCTGAGGTATAAAGGTCTCCAACAAAATCTCTGCTAGATACAGGTACCCACAATCCAGCTATCGGTCGGGACGGATTTCGGGTCAAATCGGCATACGCCCATCGGCGTACGCCCAGTTCGACAACAATAATACACATACAAATTATACATTATTTAATATCTATATTCTTCCGTCTTTCTGAATATTAAGTTATGTTCTAGGATTTATACCGTTTACCTACCTATTTTTCCTTTTGAATATCCTTGTACCTATTCTATCTCTTTGTTCCACTTCTTATTTCATAAGAAGACATCTCCTGTGCTAACAATAACTATAGGTTTATATTATAACTAAAATAATGTAGAACTGAGTATTTTTTATTCTAGGTATATCAACCTTTATAAGTAAATAGATACCTTAGAGAAGTAATTAATTAGTAAGTAGATTTCTATTCTTTACTTCTACTACTTCTATATTTTCTACTAAACTTAAAGAAGTAACTAATTAATAAATGAGCTCCTATTTATAACTCCAGCTACCTTTATAGTTCTATTCTACTTAAGATAATTAAATAGCTTAGAGGAGTAGCTAGTTTAGTTAGGCTCCTATTCTTAACCCTAGCTACTCTTACAGCCTCTACCTCTCCTATAGAGTTAGATAACTTACAGAAGTAGCTAAGTAGTAGTTAGGCTCCTATTTATGGCCCTAGGCTGCTCTTATATCTCCCGCTCTATTAATTATACCTTCTTTATATAAGTAGGATAAAAGTAGTATTTATTTTACTTTATATTTACGATATTAGATCTATATTTCAATTTAAAGCTTTTTCTTACTACTTTGGTTTTTAGGTGCTTTACAGGGCTATTAAATAGATACTCTATTTATTAGTAAATAGTATCTTTATTATAATATAGGAACAACTAAGTATTTATCTAGTAATTGCTTAGTAGTTCCCTCTCTTATGGATTCTAAATAATATTCTAATCTTAAGACTTTTTATTTTTAATTATACAAGCATCTAGCTTTTAGTATTAAGTTAAAAACGTATTAATATCTTATTAGACTTTAGATTTTAAGATTTCCTTCTTATTATTCTATAAGATTATAGTATTATTATTGCTACCGCTATTATAATACTATTATTATTATTACTACTAATTTCCCACTTCGCTTCCAACCTCTTCTAGTAAATCTAATTAAGAGCGTAATAGTAGCTATAATATATTATAGTTGTTACGGGCTACGCCCAGTTAGAACTATCTGGCCTTCTGCCTAGATTCACCGCTCTTGGGGCCCACCCAGTGGCCACTCACAAACCCAGCGTAACCGCGCTAAAGCAGAAAACCCTTCCTTTTCCCTCTTCAGCTTCAAATAAATAGTATTACGCCACCCCTTATCGCATAGACTCAGGTCCAGCCCTTCACATATTTAAAGCTCACCACTATAATAATAAGAGACAGGTTAAGCGCCGCTCCCCACTAGTTACTAAGATAGTTAACAACCCAATAGTCAACAGCCAAAGCGAGCTATTATATACCAACTTAGTGACGGCATTAAATTACCTCCAGCAGCAAATATAGGAGCTATAGAGGAGTAACTAGCAATCGGCTACGCCCTCCCAGATAACTACTACTAGTAGACTACTAGTAATGCCTAGTATAGTAACCTAGAAGCTACTACTCTTACCCCTAAAGTTCTCAGGTCAGCAGAGAGAATACGCCTCATAGGCGCAATAGATAAAACATATTCTCACAATTATTTAGGTCTTTTACCCCACAAATATAGAGGCGTAGTATATTATTAATTTATACCTAGATACTTAACCTATAGCCTCAAGTAGTAGCTTAACTATAGACCCTCTAGCAGAGAGAGATATAGTCCCTCTTAGCCTTCTTGCTGAGATTTAAGCAGACCCTAGTAGATGCGGGGGGTAACGACTAGCCTAGCTGGGTCCAGATATTCCTCCTAGAGGCTACTCTCACCCCTAGGCTAAAAGACTAGTTGATTACTATTAACCTACTTTCTAAATATAGCGGGTAGCTCTTAAAAGTCTAGAATATTGCCCAGAAGGTTAAACGCCAGAAGGCTCTAAGCTATCTCCAAGCTCCCTACTAGAAGCTAGCAGCTAAAGATACTAATAGAGATACCTATATAATTGGGGCTATGTGCGTCTTGAGAGTAAAGGAGAAATATCGCCCCCAATAGGACTTAGAGTTATCCTCTAATAGCTACCTAGTATATCCCTATTAATAAAGAGATAAGGATACCCGGCCTAAAGACACCTGTATCTGCTATATCTATGGGGTTAAGGGCTATATCACGTAGCGCTACCCTATGAGGGAGGACTAGCTACTAAAAATTACTAAAGTTAGGACCCCAAAGGTTAACTCCACTAATAGAGAGGAAGAGGAGGACTACTAGGTGGAGATATATCCCTCTAAGGATAATAAGGAGTTAAGAAAAAACTAACTCTAGAGCAAAATTAGGCCCCAGAGCCTACTAAGGAGGAGATATTAGGTTAGAAATAATGTAAAATAGAGCAGCTAGCAGATAGCAGACCTACTATTATATAAGTTAGAGTTAATAAAGAATACCTAGCCTACACCCTAGTTAATACTAGTAGTAATACTTATATAATAATTAGCTAATCCCTAGCCTAACGCCTCTGCCTTCTATATATTAAGAAGAAGCAGCAACCTATAAGGAGGTATACTCTTAGTAGTTCCTTACTAGGTAACGCCCTAGGCGTAATAGCCTTTAATTTAGAGATAAGTAGCTATATCTAGTGCGTATTTATATATATAGTAAAAGGCCTTAACCTAGAGATCCTATTAGGATAGCTATAGATAGAGCAGAATAAGGTTATATATAATACTACAGCCTATTAGGTATGCTATAGCTAGGGCTATATTAGGCTATACCTAAAGGAGCAGAAAGAATTAACCCTCATAATAGAGATAAGGGCTATAAGATTCCTAAATACTACGCTATTCTCTACAATCTATTAATACCTAGGGAGGAAGCAGGGTAAGCACTAGAGAGGCGCTATAGAGGCATAAGTTTATGCAGTCAGCCTTAAAGATATTAAGAAAGCCCTCAACCCAAAGCTAAAGGAGGACTAATAACATAGAGTACTAGCCTAGATCCTAGAGGAGTTCTCTAGCTTATTCAACCTAAATAAAGCTTACCTACTTCCCCCCAGCTAGCCCAGGGCAGACCACTAGATTAACCTTATCCCCACTATAGATAGAAGGGAACTACTACTCCCCTAGGGACCCCTTTATAGTATATCGCGGGAGGAACTACTACTACTTAAGAATACCCTATAGACCCTCCTAGATAAGGGGTTTATATAGGCTAGTAGCTTACTAGCTAGTACCCTAGTACTTTTTATAAAGAAGCTAAGTAGAGGTATTTACTTCTATATTAACTATAGGGCCCTTAATATAATTGCTAAGAAGAACTACTACCCCCTACTATTAATCTCTAAGATATTACGCTGTATTAGCATAGCTAAATAGTATATAAAGTTAGATATAGTAGCTACTTTCTATAAGCTATAGATTATAGAGGGGCACTAGGAGAGAATAGCGTTCCGCACCTAATATAGCCTATTTAAGTAGGTAGTATGCTCCTTCAGCCTCACTAGCGCCCCCACTAGCTTTTAACAATATATAAACAGCATACTACAAGACTTCTTAGACGATTTTATTATAGCCTATATAGATAATATACTAATCTACTTAAATAAAATAGAGAAGAACTATAGGAAGAAGGTCTAGGAGGTTCTCTAGAGGCTAGCAGCAGCTAGATTTAACCTCAATCCTATAAAGTACAAGTTCTCAATTAAAAAAGTTAAGTATATAGAGTTTATTATAATAGTAGGGAAGAGCCTCTCTTATAATCCTAAGAAGCTATAGGTAATCGCTAAATAGCTACCTCCCACCTCACCCAAAGGGGTCCAGAGCTTCCTAGGGGTTACTAACTACTATAGCATATTTATACCTAGTTATAGGGAGATTATTAAGCTGCTAACATAGCTCACTAAGAAAGATATAGTATTCTACTAGAAGAAAGACTAAGATAAGGCATTTAAGGAGCTTAAGCAGCTATTTAGCACCTAACTAGTTCTCCGCTAGTTTAACCCGGAGGATAAGACAATAGTGGAGACTAACTGCTCTAAGTTTGCTTTAAGAGGAGTACTCTCCCAAGCCGACCTAGAGGACATTAGGCGCCTAGTAGTATTTTACTTAAGGAAGCTATTACTAGTAGAGTATAACTACTCTATATATAATAAGGAGCTACTAGTAGTCCTA
>JAXCEF010000819.1:0-13886 GCA_037178605.1 Colletotrichum euphorbiae | reverse complement strand
AAGTGCTATCTAATCTTTTATATTTCACTTCTTAAACTAGCACTATAAGGATTATAAATAAATAACCTCATGATTATGGAATTAAATAAACTAGAATATAAAATCAAATATATTATTAACTATATTCAAGATAAGAATAAAACCTAATACCTTATTAAATAGAAAGTGTCTAGATATAAGGATAATATATAGGAACTAACTATAAATCTTAAATATGCATAAGAATAACTCCGCACGTATTAGGAAGAGCAAATAATAAATAAACTATAAATAGTACCTATACTTAAGAGAATATATAAAAATAAAGCCTAACTTATTTAACCATAACTAATAGTTAGACTGATATAATAAGACTAACTACGAGATACTAACCTATTTATATAACTAGGGATACTAGTAAACTAGAATACCTCGCCTAATAAAACGTTTGGGGTGCTAGGATTCTAACCCCCTAAGACTATATCTAAATCCACTACGCTAAAACCGCCTATTAATTACGCCTTATAAAACAAAGAAGACTTGGCAGAAGGACTCTCTAATACTTCATCCTCTCTGGCCACTATAGAAGTTTTTTTATAACCCTTCTTAAAAACTATCCTCTTAGCCTTATAAATGCGATCTAGCTTTATAAGCGCCTTATTTACTTCAGCCTGCGCCTTCTGCAGCGCTTCCATTCTCTTCCAAAATAGTTCCTCAGTTTCCTCCTCCTCATCATCCAGACGCTAAGATTTAACTATCAGGCGTTCCACTATAAAGCGAATTAGCAACGAAATAACTAGAAAAAAGATACTATAAACATTAGTAGATTGCATTATTAGAAGCATAATATAAACGATAAGTACTGCTAATAGCGATATATTCTCCACAGACTGAGGACCTAGGCAATATCTTATAACGCAGGCCATTAGAATAATAACGATAGCAAGGTATAACTTCAAAACCGTTCTCTATATTATTAAGAGAATAATAGTAATAATAGAGCGTGGAGATTATACGATTTTCAGTAACGCAACCTAATATAGTATTAGTATCATAGGTAAAATCAGGACGCATAATTAGTAACTTCCTACCCTGGGACTAATAACCTACTTATATTAGGTCATAAGGATAAGACCTTTAGAGAGGGAATCTAATATTATAACCTGTTATATAAGAATAATAGTTAGCTAATCTACTTGAGCGTTAGGCGGCTAGAATAAGATATTAATACTATAGGAATATAGGAATAATAGGATTTACTTAGGATGGAAGAACTATATTATAAGTTATATAATAATAAGATAGGACTGAGCATATAGTGCAGACTACTAAGCGCTTAGTAAGAGTAACTAAGCACTTACTTATAATTACTAAGCAATTACTAATATCTAATTAGTACTTAGTAATAAGGATAAAAGGACTATTTAGAACTTATATATAGTATGGACTTAGGTCTCCCTAAGAATAGACTTCTATAGCTCTTTAGTAATTAACTTTATGATTACTCTAATAGATACTCTTAGCTTCATCTTATACTGCAACCCCTTGTGAGGACTATGACTAATTACTATACTTCTTGAACCCCAAGATTCATTCAGCAACACAGCCTAGCAAGACCATACTATTAACCTAGCGTTATCCCTCAGCTTCTATTAGCAGAACTCTACTGTCGGATAGCTGACTGTAACAGCAATATTACCCTAAAATAGATAATTACAGAGGTTATTAAAATAGATACTGGGAAGAGTAGGAGCCTGGTGGGGACCACAAAGATAGCAAATAATATAATACTAGCTACAAAAGGACAGGAATAATAAAAGTAGGCTTAAAAGATGCGCGTTGCGATTTGCAGATCTAACTAGAAAGAATGGGAAGAATTGGGCTTGAAATAGAAGAGATATTGTAGGTGATTGTATGTAGGATTATTAAGTTATGAGCCCCTTGAGGCTGAAAAGACTTTTAATGATGGTGATGAAGAAGCATGTGCTCTTCTCCTCCCCTCCCCGTATTGTAGTCTTCTGCTTTTAGACCCTATTGATAGTGGGCCTGCTGACTAAACAGCTAAGCTATCCTATTCCATCCCAATCATCCCCTCGAGACTTGCTGAAGGACCCCTATAGAGAGTCTCGATAAACGATTAAAAACAAAGGAAATAAAAGAAATGCTACTGTATAGAGCCCTATTAGCAGACTTATTTCACCGTCTCCTTTGTGGTGGGTGGTCTTACTGCAAAATGGGGCTATTATTGGCTTTTACTTTCTGCCTCAGTTTATACCTCAATAATTATCTCTCTTTTTCTAGCTCCTCCTTATGTGCCTTATCCTATTCTAAGCCCTAATATAACTAAAACTATTCTTTCTATTGAGGCGGGTGCGAAAAGCTATAATAATATGCCCCCTTAGGTGTGTTCTATTTGATCTAATCCTACTAATCTACTTATTATTATATATAGTCTTTATGACTGTAATTATGCTTATCTAAGGCTTTAGGTTAATTAGAATAGCTTGGTGGGTCTACTAATGAGGTCCTGGAAGGCCTTATAGGTCTGGGGATAGGGTTGGGGCTCTATAAATATTAATCTTTAATTTAGCGTCTAAGATAATTAAGCTCTTTATTAGATATTTTAGATAATAGCGAATCTGATAACTGTGGTGATATAGATATAGGCCCTAGCATAGGAGTAGATAGGAGTGGACTATGATAACTAGAAGGAGGGTTCTAAGTTGGAGAGAAGATAATATTACTATTGCTACTAATAGGAGGCTAATTATCTATAGGGGTAGATATAACGTGAAGTTAGGGGAAGAATAGTGATTTTTTAAAGTCTTTCTGGGAGATACTGATGTCTCTTAGTGCTAACTCACTTTTGATAGGTATATTATAAAACTCTGAAGTGATAGTAGAGATATACTGATTGATTAATGGGACATTAGACTCTAGGAAAGCGGTGGGATCACTCTGGACTATTTGGCTGTACTGAGGCGATAGGAAGCCTTCTTAGATGAATGCCTGAGCTTACTTAACGTATTGAAGTCTATATGTGAAGCTTTTTCGTTATTATATAGAGTTGATGACGTACTAGCTAATTAATAAGATTTATAGTAACTAATTAGGGGCTCTTAATACCTTATATTACTTTTTGAGGTTATTTATAGTATCTATAAACCTCTAGTTGTTTTATAAGTCTTATGCTAAATTCTAGTAGTAGCTACGGCCCTATACTTAGTCTATTATAATTAATACCTAATGCGTGTTGCTATAATTCAGGAATAAAATAACTATAGTTATATTATAGATCTTATTTTTTAGGTTTAGGTCTATAGCTTCTACTAAAGTCTTATTGAGGGTTTCGCTTAGTACTTAAGGTGTGCTATAAGGAGGAATATAATGCTTATAAGTGAAGCCTCTAATTGCTATATATAGCAACCCTATAAGATCGTAACTATCTATATTTTATTCTAAGATTAAGGTTCCTTATATATTATAGATATTAGATAAATAGTTAGTATGTTCTGCTATAGTACTTTATACCTCTTTGCTATATTATACTACTAGATAATTTGCAGACTTATTATTGCCTCTAATATACTAGGGTACTATAGGAATAGAGTTATTTTCATTTAGTATGGAGTTAGGTCTAGGTCTAGTATACTTAAAGTTAGCTATATTATTATAGTAGTTATAGTAAACTTAATTATAAGGGAAGGACGTAAGATAAGGTGATATTAATAGTTTTATAGACCTAGGCATACTAATATATTATATTAAGTTAATTAGTTGCTATTACCTATTTATTCTTAAAAACTACTTAACTATATGTCTTAGCCTAGCGTTCTAAATAGTGTTGAACTCTATTGATAGCCTTATCTCTTTAGTTTCTGCGGCGTTATCTAGTTGTTAGGTCTGCGAATCTCCTACGCTAGGGCTAGGAGAGTTAATATCTATGTTGTTGGGCGCAGGGGGGTTTTGATCTTTAAAGTAATAATTATACTTCTTCTCCTATTTTAATTATATTTCTAATCTCTTTTCTTTGAGGATGCTATCCTTGAGTTTATAAGCTATATCTTAGTTAAGCCTATCTATTTTAATTAATATCTAGTGTCTAGGGGTTAGCTTTTTGTTAGTAAAAGTAGCTAATAATTAGTTAACCTAATTGATTTTCCTTGCTATTAGTAGTCCTTTTATTAGTACTGAAATCCTAGTTTGCGAGAAAATCCTAACCTAGTTAATAAGATATAAACTTGATATCTATAGTAGAGGGTCTGTATATATAGTAGGTATGAGGGGTAGTTATTATATAAAGACTTTAGAAATATTAGCTTTTTAGCCTTATAAAAGGCTTATTATAATGAAGACTATTGACTGTAACTTATTCTCTGCTCCTCAGCTTAACTACTGATTGTTATAAAACTAGCTTCTCCTATCTCATAAGTTAATTAGTAGACTTAAAAAGATTATTATCCTCCTAGTAGTAGTAGCTAGGTAGATAAAAAGTATATCTGCTGTTTCTAACTTTAATTCTGCCTCTACGCTATCTTAAAAGTCTCTATTATTGAAATCTTTCTCTATGCCTCTAATTATATAATATTGAAATAGCTAACTGTATTTAACTTATTTAATAGTATAGCAAATAACTATAGTGATTTCATTAGGCTAAATTAGAGCCTTATTCTCTAAAGCACTAATAGCGTCGAATATTCTAGCTGCGATATACTGTATTTGGGAAGGAAGTACCTACTTGCGTAGTGCTTTTAAAGTGCTGGACTAGTGCTTAATAAGCGTGCGTCTTATTATGAGGTTAGAAGGATATATCTAGCTGATAATTAACTCTTTAGGAGGTAGGGGTATACTATAATGAATTATTAGGAGCTATCGTCTTATATTTCTGCCTGGTCTAATGCTTAGGATATCTTTGATTATATCTGCTTAAGTCTAAAATCGGCTTCTATTAGGTGTAGTAGGCATAGGATAGGTTAATTATTTGATATTGAGTAAAGGAAGGTTTGAGGTCTGAAGCTGCTAAATACTAGTATTTAGTCTCTTATTATTATAAAAGATAACCTTCCCTATTATAAAATACTATATTTAGACTATAGGAGAGGTAGGAATAACTGATTTATAGACTTTATATATTAGGGTATAAACGAATTAATTAAAGGAAGAGATTTAAAAGATTATAGTTAAAAGTTAAGTGGTTTTAGTGAGGGGGGGGGCTTATGGTATGTTATAATGTAGTATAGTAAATATAATAGAAAAGAAAAAGATAGAGAGGGCTAGAGAGTTTGAAGGTGTGGTTTTATATCTGCAAATAGGCTAAATACCTAATATAAGCGAGTTAATGAGGTTTAAATAGAAAGAATAATTAACTCCTCCTCTCTTGCCTCTATCTAATAGAAGTGAAGTAAATATAGGATAAAAAACCTTGATAGTGAATTAGTGTAGTCTCTAGGCGGTAAGAATAAAGAAAAAGTAGTGCTTAGTAGCTGCTACTATAGTAATAAATAGTTATATAGATAAATAACCTCCTCTTCTTGTTATTTACTTTATCTCCTCCTATATTTACTACCTCTTATCTTCTTTAACTTTAACTAAATATCTTTATAATACCCTGCTTAGGTCTGTAAATTACCTCTTCTATTATGTCTAACTATAACTCCCTTATCTCTGGCGTTAGAAATACTAATTAGCCTCGCTCTTATTATCTCCTAGTAAAAACTACGCTCTGGGTTCTTAGCTCTAATATCCTCATGCCTTAGATAAAGCGAAATAATATGCCCCTTTTTGTATAGTATACTAATAATTAGCTCCAGGTAATTTCTCTCCTTCCTTCTCTCTTGTTTATTAACTAATAGCTTTTTGGCTTTTTAGGTAATTATAAGCCTCGCTTAGCTTTAGCTCAACCTTCTTAGTAATAAGTACTTTGAAGTAGCTTTTGTATTGTGGGTTTTCTCTAATGAATCTACTGATGTTATGAGATTGGCTTTCTGGAAGGCTTGTCTTAGTAAGTAGGATTTTGAGCGAATATTTAAGGCTACTAAGGGTACTAGAAGCTTTTATTATTAAGTTTTTATCTATATATCTGCTGCCTTTATCTCTGGTTCCTAGTAGGTAAAGGTCTTTTAATAGGTAGCAGCTGCCTATAGCTTATTTATTTAGTCTTAGGGTGGTTATAATAGTATGCCTTGTATTTAGTGTGAAGAGTGAGCTTATGCTACTAGGAATCCTATAACTAGTATTTATGTCTATAAACTATACTTTAAGTGTGTTTCTATGCCTAGTACTCCTTATACTAACTATTTCTTCTATAAGATATAAGAGAGTTATTTATTTAATAATCTAAGTATTTATATGAGGTATAGGTATAGGGTTATTTATAATAAGAAGAGGAGAAAGAGTAGTGAATTCAATAGCATAGCGGTGATCCTATAGTCTCAAATCCCAGCTAATACCGCTATTACCGCTATAGCTAAGTTTAACTTTTCAGCCCTTTAAAATAGTTTTTACTCTAAGTAAGCTTAAGAGTATTATCCTAGGGCTAGTTTTACTTACTCTTACTATCCTTTTATACATAAACCGCCCTTAGATTTCAATCTTTAGGAAATTGCCTAGCACTTAGGGCTTTATATTATAATATAAGGAAGGAAAGTTAGATAGAGAAGGGGGTATATTCAAGGGAGAGGTATTTTTCTAAGCAATACCGCAGTAAATATATAATATAATAAAAGGATAGGTCTATAAATAAAACTCTTAATTATATAAAAGCACTATAATTTCCTCCATAAGTCTTCTTCTTTTTATTACTTTTATATAACTTTCCGCTATTATAGCTTAATTATAATAGGTAGGTTAGCACAGTATAACTATATATATCTGCTAGTAACCTATATTCTGAGTCGCAGACTTAATAAGTAAACTTTCTCTGTTAAGCTCAAATACCTAACTAATAATAATGATGATAGAGAACGTCTCTTGCCCTCGTCCCCAAAGTTTTAGAGATATCGTCCCCGAAATCTCAAACTTTCAAAACAAAAAAGAAAAAAAAAGGAAAATCAAGAGGCGTAAGGAAATGTTGTATTTAGGAGTATAGGTAGGTCTGCGAATTCAAGGTTAAAATAGAATAAAACAATATCAAA
Source organism: Colletotrichum euphorbiae (assembly GCA_037178605.1). Lineage (NCBI taxonomy): Eukaryota > Fungi > Ascomycota > Sordariomycetes > Glomerellales > Glomerellaceae > Colletotrichum > Colletotrichum euphorbiae. The sequence goes on along the minus strand of JAXCEF010000819.1, from coordinate 6,774 downwards.
AGACAAAAGAAATCACATTAATCTTTACTTAACCCTTCTATATCTACATAATTCTTCTTCTTACTTTCTAATATCTTAGGGATTTCAACAACTAGCTGTTGCTTTAACTTTAATACTTCAATAGCTTTCTCTAAATCTCGTAGGTATTATTTTAACTATATAACAGACTATAGTAATTCTTCTTCATTAGTAATATTATCTCTATTTATTTCCCTAGGTACTATAGGTTCTTCCTCCTCTTCCTTATTAAGCATATTATTATTATACTCTTTACTTCCTATTATAAAAAAGACTTTTGCTAAGTTTTCTTCTAAATTAGATCTATGAATATCTATCTCAGCTGGTTCCTAAAATCCCTCAAGCGCTTGCACGTATTTTTAAAGTTAATTCCTACTAAAGGTCCTCCTAGTAATCTCTTTACTAGCTAATATTACTAAGCGGTAGGATAGTATATTAGGAGCCTGGGATAATATTTAAGAAGGTCCTTACTAATAATAATCCGGCTTCTTAATAGATAACTTATTGATAGAGCCTTTAATATTAAATGCTAGTATAAGGTCTCTAATTTCTAACCTCTCTTCCCGCGTAGTTTGTTCATGCTTCTTATTATAATATTTAGTAGCCTTTTTATGCTAGCTTTTAATTATCTCCTCCGCCTATTTTTAATCCTTATTAAGTTATAAGAAGGCTTATAGATGTATTTAAACCTCTTCTTATTAAGTTATTACTAAGTCCTAATTAAGAACCCGCTAAGTTTAAGTGAGCGTCTCAATAGGGGTAATAGAATTAAAACTATATAAAAGATAGAAAGGGCTGAAGCTAGTTAGCGTGTGAATACTTGATTGGTCTGCAAATAGGGCTCTAGGTAAGTATGGGCGAGGGTTAATATCCCCTCTTCCTTTGGTCTATATTAATAAAGCGTGTGTAATAGGCTTATGTCTAGACTTAATTGCTCTGTTAGCTCTAGAGTTATAGGCTGAAGTCACCCTCCTTCTTATGCTATACTTCTTATTAAACTTAATAATAACGTCCTTATTTTCAGGTCCCCTATCTATAATTAATTCTCTATATAAGCTATAGTAATAAACGACTTCTTCCCAAAGAAACTTCGTAGCAGCTAATATAGCCCTTCTAAGCTATTAGGCTTTAGGCTATTTACTTAAAAGGTCTCGAGACTTAACTAGGTTCTATTTGCCCACCTTTTATATATTAAGTGAAACTCTTATAAATAGTAATCCTTTAGGCAATAGATAGGTCCTCTTGTTATCTATTTAGCGTGCTCTTCTCTTCTAATAGTCTGGGCAGCTTTGGATAGCTTGCTTAACCTCCTTATATATCCCAGGCTATATATAGCGATCTAAAAGTCTCTTTAATATAGATAGTGCTCCTCAATAGCTACTCTCGTTATAGGCTCTTATAATAAGCATCTTATATATCTCTATATTATTGATTACTCTTCTGGGGATTAGCTTTTAGTTTATTAGCCTAGTAAATAATAAGTAGTCCTAAATATAATACTCTAACGTATTTAACTTAAAGGTATAGTATTAGTTAGGTTAACCTCTTAGTAGTCTTCTCTATATTATTAAATAGTATGTAATTTAGCGCGAATACAAAGAATAGGTCTGCGAATTATTTAATAAAGAGTCTTGGATTAATATTGTATTATTAACGACCCATTCAACATCTCCTGCCATAACCTCTTTTATACGTTCTACATCCCCATAGCGTTGAACTTGCTTAAAGAAGGAGATAGCTTTGATATCTATAAAGAAGATCTGCAAATTAATCTAGGAGTTAATTTCCCCTTCTACCTTTTTATCATTATTATTAGAAGGTCCTCTGGGCTTCTGAGATAACCCGTCTGTAGCTATGTTTTAAGTGCTATAAATATATTAAACCTCAAAGTTAAATATCTAAATCTAAGTAATCCATTGAATTACTAAGGCTCCTAGAAGGTTAGTAGTAGCCCCATTAAGTTATACCACCAGCATCTAAGTATCTATTTCTAGAATAAAGTGTCATCTATATAGATAGTTAGATACCCTCTTTAAAGCCTTCAAAACTCCCTAAAGCTCCTTTTTGCCAATATTATAAGTTAGTTTAGGTTCTAACTAGGTGCTACTTTTAAAACGAGAGACTACATATTAATAATTAATAAATTAACTAAGAACTCCTCCCTAACCTATATTACTAGCGTTAATAATAAGATAGACTTTACTACTTCCTTTAGTATAGTTAATAGAGACTAGAATAGGGGCTAATATAAGCTTAGTCTTTAGTATATCTATAGTAGTCTTTTGCTTTTCGCTCTAGTTAAAGCTAATGTCTTTCCTCAAAAGATTAATAAGAGGCTTAGCGATTATAGAGTAATCCCTTACCTAATATCTATAAAATATTATAATACCCAAGAAAGCCCTCACTTCGATTAAGTTAGTATAAGTAACCTATTTATAGATCTTAACTATCTTTACTTCCTCTAGATAACATCCATTAGTGCTACAAATATAGCTAATAATTATCACTACTTCCTAGGCTTATTGCAACTTAACCACAGCTACTATACACTCTACTAGCTCCAAATTAATAAGCACATTATCCACATTCTTTGAACATTCCTAAATAAATCTACAAATACCTAGATAAAGCTGAACCTCTTGATTATTATACCTAGAAGTTAGCTCTTTAATTACAATATTATCTAGGAACGCTTTGTAGTAGTGAGGTATAAGATTATATAGGATCCTAATTATAATTCTTATAAACTATATAACTAAACTTATAGCTCCTTAAGGAAGGGTATATATCTGCAGTAAGCTAATTAGTAATGCGAATATTATTATATCTCTGCTTTTAATATTGAGGGGGAGTTATTTATAACCTGAGAAAAAGTCTAATAGAGATAGTTAATATATTAAAAAAGTCTTCTGAAAACTCATCTGCTGAAGGTAGTAAAGCTATATCTCAAATTATAACGCTATTTAATTCAGTCGCTAAGTTAATTAGTCTTATATTAAAGTCGTTTTTATATATAAGAAAGAAAGCGTTATAGTAGGACGTATAACTTCCTTCTAGGATTCCCTTATTAAGTCTATTCTTTAAGGTAGTAATAATATCTCTTTCTAATCCCTTTGGAATAGGTATTTCATTTGCTTGCTAGGCTTTATGAGGCAAAGTTTAAATCGTCTGTAGAGGGGTAATAAAAGGGTGAATAGAGCTATAGTAATTAAATTCCCAGGCTAGAGCCTTTTCCCTTATATCTAGAATTATATCGAGGAGCTTCTTTTTAATTAATAGCAAATAGTTAATGGTCTGAAGTACTACTTCTAGTCTAGTTAGGCTCTTATAAGTTATGATCTAGCTTTAATTATTGAAAACTTTAGCGTGTATAGGCCTGTGAATAGGGTATTTAGGTTCATGACCATAGTCTTTTTAGCCCTTAACTATACCTTCAGCTTCTACTCTAGGTCCCTATCTAGTATTACGCTATCTAATATAATATTATCGACTAGTTAAACCTTCTTATTCTTTATTTTATATAGAGTATTAATATCTTCTATAAGTTAAGGCTTTGTTTTATCTACCATAAAAGAGTTGAAAGGGTTGCTACTAAGCAGGATAGTATCTATTGAGGCAATAGTTTTAAGTCTATACTAATAAAGTTCTCTGCGCTTTTCCCTCTACCTCATTTTCTTGTCTGTCTTCTTTATAGGCCTGCAAATGCAGTATTTGCAATTGGGGCTGCAGTCCTCATATCCTCTTGTGCGTCTAGTGCTTATTATTATATTGCAGATAATATCTAGTTTGGGGGTAACTTCCTATCAAATTATAATCTCTATAATCTCTTTGAAAATACTGCTAAACTCTTTAAAAACTATAATAACCTCTTTATTTAGTAATAGATACTATTATATATCTTCTAGTATATTATTATCGTTAACTATTTATTATATTACTTTAATATCTTTATAAGCTCTTATAGAATCAAGCGTTATATCTAGCTCTTCTTTATCTTTAGCTTTACCCTCCTTAGATTCCCCTATAATCTCTAAGCCTGCTACTATAATAGGTCTTTTAGCAATAGCTTCTAGGTTTTTAAATAAAGAGATAACTGGGGGGGATATAAGGGCGTATTAGCGCTATAATAAAACGAATTAATCTATTTCAGTAATAATCTCTAGAAAGCGAGTAGTCAAATCTCTAGTATAAAAAGATAGTAGGATGTTAATCTTAATATTCCCAGACCAAAGGACTCTAACTATCCAGTTCTGCGCGTAGTCTAAGGTCATTCTAGTCTTCAGGATAAAAGGGGCCCTAAGTACAAGATCCTTATTACAGGAGTTCTTAGAGAAAGTAAAGAAGCTAACATCTTAAATTACACTATTACTAATATAGATATTATCTATAATTACACCTGCGAATTAAGTCCTTTGTTCTTTATTAGTAATCCCTCTTATACTTATATTAGTCTTAACTATATTATCCTATAAACCTAGTTATTAAATATAACTTTTATTAATAAAGTTAATAGCTAAGCTACTATCTATAGTACCTCTAATTAGGAGATTCCCAGACCTATATAAGGTAATTATACTCTACTAATAGGTTATAATAAAATTAAGAACTATAATCTATCTTAGTAGTAGGAGCAGTTTAGTATCCTACTCTTCTATAACAGCATTTATTTCAAAGATAGAGCTAATAGTTTAGATAATAAAGTCTATATACTTAGTCTATAAAAACGTACTTAGAGCCTTAATAGTAGTTATAAATAAGGTGAGCTCCTTTATAGAGCCTCTATTCTTATTCTAATGATTTATTTATTCCTATAATTCTTTAGTAATAGATCTAGTCTTATTAAACTAGTTAATAAGTAATATATCTGCTGGGATAAAGACCTTATAAGCCTTTATATTATATTTATCTTTATACTTATTAATTATAGCTTTAGTAGTATTATAGATAGTCTTATCCTAATTAGGCCAGCCTTTACGCAAGAAGGCTTTAGGAACTATAACCTTCCTATTTAACCTTTTGCTATATAGTTCTATAGCAAGCGCGCAGGTATTTTAAGTATTAGTATCTTTAATTAAGGGCGTATCTTCTATTTCCTCTATCTCAGCAGGAACTTAGTCTTCAGCTAGCTCTTTAGTAGCATCTAGAAGAGCAATATTATTATCTTTATTATTAGATAGCTCTTTAACCCTACTAGAAATATAGATAGGGGGGTCCCAAACTATTAGGAGGTCTACTAATTGCGAGGTTTATTAGATATAAGTATTATAGGGTTTATTATTATAGCTTAAAGGCCTTAACCTTTCTGCTACTATAATATTCTCCACTAGGTTAATAAACTAGCACTTTACCTTAAAGCTAAAGAGAGTAGTATTAATAAAATCGCATAATTATATAGCTATTTTCCCTTAATTTGTAGGCCTAATAGGCTAACTAGACTGCGCCCTATTATAATTAATAATACAAGCAACTTCTTCTAGCAAATAGGGCTACTACTTTAATACTAGTCTGCTTGCTACTATAGCGCAACTTAAGTAAGATTCTTTATTAATTAGGATATATTTAAAGATCATCTATCTATCTATTAACTTTATGTTTTAACCTGTTGCGATGCGGCACCACAGCACTGGCAGCCCTGCGTGCCTGTGGTGGCATGCAGTGTGGCTACACGCTTATATAAGCCACTCTGCTGCCTATTTTACTGCGCCTCGCGCGCAACTATCTCTAAATAAGATAGTTGCCTTCTATAACTCGCCCTTACCCCTACCTATAGGCTTGTGATAGTTATAAGCCTAGCTCCTCTACTTATAGATACCCCTTTTAACCTCTCTAAGCCTAGGGAAGGGTGAGCAGCTTTTCTCCCAAAAGAACCTTTTAACCTCTCTTAACTAATTCTCTATATCTTCATATAATAACCTTTCTAAACCTCCCGCTATTTTATAAACCCCATAATACTCTTGCTATATCTACTTTCTCTATAGAGGCGAAGCTCTAAAGCCCGGCTAACTAGCCTCGCTAGTATCTAAACCTATATACCTCCACGCAGTCTGAAGGCATCTAGAAGTTCATTAATCCTAATAGACTAGACTCTAGCAAGCCCTCAGACTCTCTTAAGCGTACTCCAACTATTTAGGCGTTTATTACTAAGCCCGAGGCATACCTTCAAGCTTAGTACTAAGTAGACCTCACTAAGTATAAGGCATCTAGTAAGGCTTCTACTACCTCTACTACTAAAGGAGGCTCTCAGATAATTCTAACTATAGAGAGCTATAATAATATTAAGCTCTCTCCCTCTTAATAACTTTAGGAGAGCTCTTAAAAGGCCCCCCTTACTACTACTCCAGGAGGTAGGGCGCTTATAAGGCTAACTCCGCTAGGCCCTATAATACGGGCTAATATCTAAGAGGAGTAGAGCGATGCTCTTAAATTCTACTCTACTAATAGTATAATCCTCGCCTCATAGGTCGTATTATACTGAGCCCTTTAGGGGGTTATTTTCTAAATAGTTAACTTAACTTACCTTAAGAGCGCGGGGATTAAGCTAAATACCTCAGATAAGTCTTAGCTAAACCTTTAGAACCTCATTTGCTATCTTAAGCAGTACCTAGGCCGCTCTAACGAGGGTATTAAAGAATAGGCACGCCGTGATTATAAGGAGATTATAAAGCATACTAAGTATATAATAAGGCTATCTAAGTAGTTTAAGGAGTAGTACTATCTCTATAGTCTTACTAAGAGTTAGTAAATCCCTAAGGCGTA
>JAXCEF010000818.1:0-13975 GCA_037178605.1 Colletotrichum euphorbiae | reverse complement strand
AGGCTAGTATTTAGTATAGTAGCTATAACTATACTTTATAGTATAGGAAGCCTAGTAAATCTACTTATATTAAGCAGCTTATTTAAAAGAGCAACTTAGTATTTTTCTAATATAACCCTATTTCTACCTACTCGCCTTATCCCAAGATCCCCATGAGCTCCACTAGTATTATAGCCCTATCTAACAACAAAAGGCCTGCGCGGCCATTATATAACTGCGCGGCTAAAAGAACTAATAACACTCACATTTAGTATCTTCACTCTAGATACCTAAGTTAAGCTGCTCTCAAGCGCCTAGTCTATAATATCAGGGGGGTGCGAATTAAAGCCCCCTCATATATCTAATATAAATACTACGCTTAAGCATACGCCACTCAGGTTATTTCATATAGTCTGTTAGAGAGCAAGGCCCCCCAGCCCTACTATAGGATAATATGGGATCTTTTTAACTACTAGAAGCTTAGCAGACCATACGCCTAGATGCTCCTAATTAAGGATAAATATAGCAGAAGGCTTTTTAGGATCCCTTTAGTCTCTAAAGAGTATAATAAGGTATTTAGAGCACTCTTTATATTTAAACGTTAGGTATAAAGATAAAGAGGCCTAAATATCTATAAAATTTATTATAATATTGAGCGCGCTATAATCACTATTCTAAGCTTTACGCACTACAAACAATAGATAGCAGAATAAGGCATTAATATAGAACTCCTACTAGCAAATACAAAGGAGCTTATAAGAGGAGGCAAGCGCGCAGGCGGCGAGATTATTCTAAAAGCTCTAGCTATATTAAAAGGAGCTTACCTACTAATCTTCCTCATATTAGAGGGCTAGAGAGCATCTATTTTTATATATAATATTAGCCTGCACGCTATAAATAACTAGTAAAGCCCTATTTAAAAGAAACTTAAGTAGTTTTAATAATACTTCTAATAGTAGTAGCTAGACCTCACGCTTTTGACGCACTAGGACCTTAGCCTATATTAGGGAGGGCTCTATGCCTATAGCTGCAGAGCTTACCCGCTAGAGGGAGCATAAGAGAGAGGCATTAGGAGACGCTATTATAAGGTTAACTCCAGGGCCTATCTTAGATACCTCATAGGATATATGCCTAAAATATATAACCTCTATAGGGTTTAGGTTCCTATGCTTAACTAGGTTATTATTATATATAATATATACTTTAATAAGATGAAATTCTACTCTCTAGATGATAAGGTAGACGCTCTGGACGTCTGGAGTGCTTAGGAAATTGTTAATAAGGTTGAAATACCTATTAAATTAGCTAATGTAGTCCTTAAGACCTTAGGGGTGCTTAATAAAGCGACTAGTAACCTTATAACGAATAATACCCCTAGAGAGCTATTTGGGCCCTCTATGCTAGCTGCTTCCCTTCTAGAAGCGCCTCGCACTACTACTGTAAAGCTATAAAGCCTACTAGCTAATATATAGAGAGAGTTACTAACACCTAAATAATCTCCTAAACCTAATAGCATGCTAGGAATAGGATTAGGTATTAGGATAATTATATCTCCCCCCCCCTAGCTATAGGTATGCTTAAAGCAGCCTAGCTACCTGTTTTAAATGCTTAGGAACTAGCTACCTAAGCGCCTAGTAAGTATAGCTTAATAAATACTAGAAGAGCTTCCCCCTCAATAGCTGAAATAATACTTACTTATTATCTATACTAATAATAAGACTATAGGCCCCCTATCCGATAGAGTACTTAAGAGAGATATCTAAGAGCCCTTATAACTATATATCTAGAAGATAGCTTAAGCTTACTAAATAATAACTACTAGCAAGTCTTTTTTATAACCTTTCTGCCTAATTAATAAGAAGCTATTACTAAAAGCACTTTTAGCTATAAGACTCTCCACTCCACGGTTTCTATGCGCCTCTAGAATAACTTGGAGATGCGCCCTAGCGCTAAGCAGAAGACTACATACTTTGTGGAGGACCTAATAAAGCCCCTAAATAACTACTTTGAGGTTAGTAAGCTTAAGGAGCTGCTATAAAGTGTATTCTAAGCTGCTATAAAGAAGGAGATTACTAAACTTACTATAATAGGTATCTAGTATATTATTAACTAGGCTGAGGTATATTTAACCCCTCTATCTTTAAAGTAGGTATACTCCTATAAATTCCATAGTAATCACCTTAACTCCTATAAAGCGTATATCTATGTGAGAGGAGATATATAAGATACCTCTTCTCTTAGTTCTACCTATACTGCTACGCTTGTAGCGCGAAGCTTGTGTGTGGCAATAGCAATTATAGCCTAGGTTAACTACAAAATCCTATAATATAACGTTATAAACGCCTTCTTAAATGCAGATATTAACCTAAAGGGAGAGCTAGTTACTTACTACCTCCCGGATAACTTTAAATAATAAGGGAATCTTATTAAGCTTAATAAGGCCCTATATAGCCTCAAGGATATACTCCTCCTATAGTATAAGGAGTTTTCTTTAACCCTGCGTAAGCTCAGGCTCTCTCTATATAATAAAGAGCCCTACTTATTTTAAGATAAGTATTATAAAGTTCTTATTCTATTCTATATTAATAACTTCCTTATCCTTTTTTACTATAACTATAAGAAATAAGCTTAAGAGCTTATTAAGGCTATTGAGATATTATATAAAATTTGCGAACTAGGCCCTATTAAATAGTATCTCGGGCTGCGCGTTATGCGTAACTAAGCAGCCAAAAGGATTTATTTAGTCTATAATTAGTATATCTATACTATTACTAAGCGCTTTAAACTCTATAGTAGCATTTACCCCACTACTCTACTACCTTTTGCTAAACTTACTAAAAATAAAGGTGAGGCTATATTCATATAAGTTAAGGAGTACTAGTTGCTTATTAGAAGTATTCTATATACTACAATAATAATATAGCTGGACGTGGCCTTCGCTATAGCCTAACTTTCCCGCTTCCTTATAAATCTAAGCGCGTAGCACTTCGCTGCAGCAAGGCAGTATATCCAATATCTCTACGCTACCCGCTACCTCGCGATTTGCTATAGCAGCACTAGGGGTGATGGGAAGGAGACTCCGCTACTTATTGCTAGTAATACCTCTTTTGCTAATAACAACGAGACTTACAGATCCTCCTAGGGCTTTATAATAATGCTCTTTAGAGGCGCAATTTAATAGAAAGCAGCCCGCTAAGCAACTATAATAATATCTATAATAGAAGTAGAGCTCCTAAGTCTTAAATATATAGCTAAAGAGATTATAGCACTTTAGAGGCTATATTATGATATTGCTCTAGAACTTAGGGATATTTAGAAGGTCTATTATAATAATTAGCAAACTATCTAACTAGTAGTTAGAGAGGGAGAGAGAATATTACCTTATCTATAGCATATTAATATCTAAAATATATAGCTTCGCTAGGAATATATAAAGGGCACCTTCAAGGTGCTATATATACCTATAGACTAGATACTAGTAGATAGACTTACTAAGAACCTCTCCCAAGCAAAATTTAAATACTTCTAAGCGCTACTAAACCTTATAGATACTTAATATATTATTACCTAGATAGGAAAGAAGGTTTAAAGAGTGGAGATAAGCTCTATTTAGCCTAAAGGCTAGCAGACGTTATCTGCGGGGCTATAGCCCCCTCTATAAAGCAATTCTTATAGGCATGCTAGCCCGCTAACTTACCTCCTAAACGCTAAAAGCAAAAGGTATTAATACCTATAGGCGCGTCTTTAAAAACGGGAGCTCTCCTCCGCATAAATAGCTATAATAAGGCGGTTAATCAAGGGCTTAGTAGCACTAGTAGGTATATTAAAGATAGCTAAAAGGCTTACTAAATAAGCATGCGCGCTAGTAATAGTACCGCTAGGTGGCATAATAGAGACCTACTAAAAAGAGCTACTAAAAGGCAACTCTCTAATAAAAGGCTCAGGTCGCATAATACTACTAGCAGGCGTTGCGGGAGCCTCAGAGTGCTGCGAAGGGCTAGCTAAAGCTAACCCTCTAATAGCGCCCTCTAGGCGTATAATAATAACCTCCTTACCCTTCCCCTTCTCTTTTTATTCTTATCCCACCTCCTCCACCCCCTCTCACTTACTCTCTAGCTCCTCTAGTTCCTTCTCCTTCTCTAAGATAGCATAAAGAGTATAGTAATAAAAGGCGAGTCTCTAACTAGTATTATTAGCCTTATCCTAAATACCTAGGTATACTCCTGCTCCCGCTAGTATACTTATAACTTAGTTATTCTTATTAAATGCCTTATAATATAGCTAGTAAGGCTTAATAGTAGTAGTAGGTAGGGGCTTATAGCCTCAGCTATATAAGTAGTAGTAGTAGCGCTTATAGGTACTATAGAAGTAGTAACTAGAGCTCTTATCTATAAGTAGTAAGCGACTATAGCTATAGTAGGGAGGGTCTATAAGGTCCCTAGCTCTCTCTAGAATAGGGGAGGCAGCGCGGGGCTTCTTAGCTAACCTGGTTGTTTTTGTGGCCCTGCTAGCGGGGGTGTTCTATAGAGGTATCTAAGGGGTCTTAGTGCGCTGCCGCTTCTTCTGGGAGCTAGTAGGCTCCTCAACTAGTAATAATATTATTAGTAGTAGTTAAGATAAGTAGGGCAAGTAGCGACTTACCCTCCTCTTCTTTCTCCTCCTTCTCCTCCTCTACTTATTACTCCACCTTAATAGTAAGCTATATATTAAGCGCAGCTTGCTGCTTAGTGAGAGCGGCTAGGCGTACCTTCTCTACCTTATTAGCGGCTTTAGTCGCCTGCGCCTTAGCGATATGGGCGCGAAGCTCCTCCTTAGTCTCCTTACGCTTAGGGGCTATTATTAATAATATTATAATAATATATTATTAGTACTATAATAAGAAGATAAGTATATACACTAACTGATGAAGCGCGCGATAGATTTTGAGCGCGCAGAAAAATCGACTTATAGTTGTTTGTGTATAGTGTTCCGAGCAGAAGAAGAGAGAAAGTCTAAAGGCTGCGCGTAACAAAGGGATATTTATACTTACGCCCTGAGGCCGCCTTTTTGGGCGGTTAGCCGCCCTCCATAGTGATTAACTGTTGTTTATAATAGTTGGCTGCTATTCTGCTACTCTTTTATGCCTACGTTATTATTAGCAAAGTCGCATAATAGTAGTTATAAACGCTACAAATATCCTAAGGGATATCAAGGGGTTATTTTTTATTTGTTTTGCGCCTTTGGGGCCGTTTTTAATATAGTTATTTTGTTTTTATATATATTTAAAAATAGTTGTAGCCGCGCGCTGAGCGTCATGAGAATATGATAGCATCTGCAGGCGCGGCTGGGGGGTGTGTCGCGATGCGGCACCACAGCACTAGCAGCCCTGCGTGGCTGTGGTGGCGTGTAGTGTGGCTACACGCTTACGTAAGCCACTCTGCTGCCTATTTCACTGCGCCTCGCGCGCAACTATCTCTGAATAAGACAGTTGCCTTCTACAACTCGCCCTTACCCCTACCTGCAGGCTCGTGACAGCTATAGTTATTTTATTCCTAAATTATAGCAATACGTATTAGGCATTAATTATAGTAGACTAAGTATAGGGCTGCAGCTACTACTAGGATTTAGTATAGAACTTATAAAGTAACTAGAGGTTTATAGATACTATAAATAACCTCAAAGAGTAGTATAAAGTATTAGGAGCCCCTAATTAGTTACTATAAGTCTTATTAACTAGCTAGTACATTATTAACTCTATATAATAATAAGATAGCTTTATATATAGACTTTAATATATTAAGTAGGCTTAGGCGTTTATTTAAGAAGGTTTCCTATCGCCTTAGTATAGTTAAATAGTCTAGAGGGATCCCACCACTTTCCTAGAGTCTAATGTCCTATTAGTTAATCAGTATATCTCTACTATTACTTTAGAGTTTTATAATATACCTATTAAAAGTGGGTTAGTACTAAGAGACGTTATTATCTCCTAGAAAGACTTTAAGAAATTACTATTCTTCCCTCAGCTTTATATTATATCTAGCCCTATAGATAGTTAGCCTCCTATTAGTAGTAATAACAATATTATCTTCTCTCTAACTCAGGGCCCCCCTTCTAGTTATTATTGTTCGCCCCTATCTACGCCTGCGCCGGGGCCTATATCTATATTACTGCAGTCGCTAAACTCGCCGTTATCTGAAATATCTAATAGAGAGCTTAATCGTCTTAGACGCTAAATCAAAGATCAACATTTATAGAGCCCCAACCCTATCCCAAGACCTATAAAGCCTTCTAGAACCTTATTAGTAGACCCACTAAGCTATCCTAATTAACCTAAAGCCTTAGATAAGTATAATTATAATTATAAGAACTATATATAATAATAAGTAGATTAGTAGGATTAGATTAAAGGATTAGATTAAATAGAACATACCTAAGGGGGCATATTACTATAACTTCTCACACCCACCTTAATAGGGAAGATAGTTTTAGTTATATTAAGGCTTGGAATAGGATAAAGCACATAGGAGGAGCTGGAGAAGGAGAGGCAGTCGTCGAGGTATAAACTAAGGCAGAAGACAAAAGCCAATAATAATCCCATTTTACAGCAAGACCGCCCACCACGAACGAGACAATAAAATAAGTCTGCTAATAGGGCTCTATATAGTAGCATTTCTTTTATTTCCTTTATTTTTAATCAGTTATTAAGACTCCCTATATGGGTCCTTTAGTAAGTCTCGAGGGGATAATTAGGATGGAATAGGATAGCTTAGCTATTTAGTTAGTAGGCCTACTATTAATGGGGTCTAAAAACAGAAGACTGCAATGCGGGGAGGAGAGGAGGGAAATCACGTTCTTTTCCATTATCATCATCACCATCATTAATAGTCTTTTCGGCCTGAAGGGGCTTATACCTTAATAATCCTATATACGATTTCCATAACATCTCTTCCATTTCAAGCCCAATTCTTCTTATTCTTTCTGATTTGATCTGCGAATCGCAACGCGCATCTTTTAAGCCTACTTTTATTATTCCTATCCTTTTGTGGGTAGTGTTGTATTGTTTGCTATCTTTGTAGTCCCCACCGGGCTCCTGCTTTTCCCAATAACTAGCTCTATATTTAACCCCTGCCTTGTTATTACTAATGATTTAAGTCCTTATTTTTCTATTATTGAAATATAGATGGATGATATAATTGGCCTCAGTATGGCAGCCTTTTTCGCTACTAAAGAAGAAGAGCTCTAGAAGGCTAACTTTATAGCTAAACCCAAGGAAAATCTAAATATTTAAACCCCCATTACCTTTAATAGTAGAACTATCTCCTTAACTACTAATAGAGCTATTATCCTTTAGCAAAAGAGTTAAGGTATTAAGATTTAGTTTAGTACCTAAGAATATCAATAAGATATTAGCTAAGCAGAAGTATGTTGAGTCGCGCTTACGAGGGGCGTACATCGCCTCTATTTGCTAGCTAGAGGCTTGCTTCAACCTATCCACAGCCGCCTAACGCTAGGACCCTAATAATGAGGATATCGCTACCCTCAATAAGCGCCTCAAATAGCTTAGCAATAACCTCAATTGCGGCCTAACCTTTATTATACTATCCCTACCTACTATAAAACTCTTTGTATTTATAGATAGCTCTTTTATAAACAATAAGGACCTTACTTTATGATGAGGCTATATTGCTATATTAGCTAATAAAATAACGATAAATAATACTACTTTTGTAATTTATAGCAATATTATCTATTATAGCTTAACTAAGTATAAGCGTATTACCTACAGCATACTAGCCTCCGAGATCTAAGCTATAGTTACTAGTACTAACTTAGCTTTTATAATCGTATTAACTATCTGCTAAGTTACTACTAAGCTGGGTATTGCTAACTCTATTCCCATAGTAATATATACTAACCTATACTCTCTATATAAGTGTTTAGTAAAGCTTAGTACTATAAAAGAGAAGAGGCTTATAATAGATATTATAGCCTTACGTTAGTTATATAAGCGTTGCGAGCACTCTAAAATCCGCCAGATAAATAGCGAAAATAACCCCGCCGATATATTCACAAAGGCATCACTAAACAGCGCCTTACGCTAGCTAATTAATAGGGATAAATTAATGATTTAAATAGAGGGATAAGTAACCTAGATAGCGAAAGGAAGAGAGTAATAATTATGGGCAGTTGCTGCTCTTGTAGAGGATTTAGATATAGCTAAAGATAGCTATCTTTTCGATTTAATTTGAGGCTAAAAATAGCCTCAAAATAAGTTATTTAATTCGTGTATTTTAGATGGGCGTAATGGGAGAATCCTGGCACAAAAGAAAAACTGCTAATATTGGGATATTCGCCCACGCTGGACCTAACGCACGTGTTGGGCCCGTGGCCCAGCGGGCAGGAACGTCGACCATAATAGTTATGTGACCTCAGTTACCTAATGAGGTAGTTACGTAACCTCAGTCACGTGACCCACCTCGTCAGTCTACTATATCGTTCCTCTTTTCGCTAGCCACCCTTCTAGAAACCTTCTTTTCCCATATCATCACCATTTTAAATATTACGTATATCCCCCCAATCCTTCTGGTACCAGTCTTTGTGAGACCAACAAATTAGGTAGCTCAAAAATTAGCTAAGACTCCAGAGTTTTATAAAAAGTCTAAACGTATTAATATAAAATATTACTTTAGCTAAAACGCTATATAGAATAACTTAGTAGAATTATATCATATTAAATTACAAGATAATATAGCTAATATACTAACTAAGCCTATTAGAAAGAATATACTAGAGTTATTTAAGAAAAGGTTAAATATTATTCCGAAGAGTTTTTTACCTGCTAATAGCAACGCTAATATATATAAATCAGACGTTAAATTGAGCTATTAGATAATATCCCTTAGGTTTTTCCTTATATTAATTTTGTTTTCTTTGTTTTAAGGGTTTATTATTTTGTTCCCCTTGTATTATTTCCTTCTGCTAAGGTATATCTCTATATATAAATATATATATATATATATACCTTAAGGGGGTATATAGAAAATAGAGTAAAAGTAAAAGTTTTTACTTCTATATCTTTAAAGTACTATATCTATATACCTATAGTAGATATAATAATATAAAGTATTTTTGGATTCTCTATTCAATTCCGCATCAAATAGTATATAGTTTACTTCTATATACATAAGGTAAAACCAATCTAAATATAACCTAGAAATAATATACATTAATATATATTATATTTAAGGTTTTATTACGCATTAGCGCATGCAGCTATGCAGTAGCTTAAAACTATATAAAGATGCATCGCATTAGCGCATATAGCTATGCAGTAGCTTGAAACTATATAAAAATACATTAGCGTGAAACTATATATAAATATATTAGCGTAAACCTACACTTAAACACATAGGACTATAGTATAAAACTGCGCATAGGTGCATTATATATACTTAGGCTGCTTAAGCGAAAAAACTTACGCTTAGACTGCTTCAGCGCATACGCCCTAGCGCGCCCTAGCGTGCGCTAGCGTAACTAAGCGTATCTAAGCTATAAAAGCAAATGCGAAGCATATTGCGTGTTATAGCCTGGGGACTCGATCTGAATCACGAGACTTCCGGTTTATATAACTTCAGGTCACGTAACTTCTTAAGTTATAGGATTTAGGCTACTTAACTTCTAGGTCACGTGATTTATAGGTTTATGGTATCCTAGTTACGTGGGCTATAGCTATAGGCTTTTCTAGGCCTTAAGGCTACGCCCGCCCACATTCTAGTTTTTTCCTTCTTTAAGTTAGAATCTATTTAATATAGCGTAATTAAAGCACGCCAGCCTTCGCCTTTTTATTATTTATGATACTATTTCAACTTCTCTAATCCTTTCTCTAGAGATAAAAGTATAATATCTCTAACTAATAAACCCCCTCGTCAATTAACCCAAAACACATTATAGCACCTAATTAAGCGCTTAGCTAATTAACTAATACCCCTAACTAAACCTAATTTAATTAATACCCCCTCTCTAGTCTATTATACCTAGTAAGGCTCAACCACCTAGCTATAGCTAAAAGGCGCTAACTACTCTAATACTTAATACTAGAAGACTTCTTAAGCCTTATATAAAGTTAGTTTAATACTACTATAATATATTACCTAAATACAATACCCCGCTATATAAGAACCTCAAAACCTTTAATTTAAATTTACTTATTTATAAATAGCTAATTAATAGCCTATTTCTTAATCTAGGTACTAAGGGATATAAATACTTAGCCTAAAGTATTACCCTTAAGTTATAAAAGCTCTCTAACCTTCTTATTATTAATTATAACTACTTAGGAGAGAGCTAGAAAGTTACGCTCACATAGGAGATAATAACCTAGCTTTTTTAGAATAACTCTAATATAATTTTCGCCTAGATATATAATTAGCTTATAAAAGAGCTACCTAAGGTATTAAGTTATAGGCTCTCTATACTAGGCATATAACAGTTAGTAATAACCTCTATACTCTCTATAATATCGCTCTTCACCTAGAGTATAAGAATTAAAAACTTTATAAATACCTAGAAGAAGCTAATACTAGTAGTAGTAGAACTAATGCTATAAATTAGACTAAGACTCTTAAGTATTACTATTAGGAGTATAATAGAGCCTATTAAGAGTGTAATTAAACTTAAGAAGAGCGTAATAAAGCTTAAGAAGCTAATAATACTCTCTTTTTATTATAGGCTACGCCCAGTTGGAACTATCTAGGCTTCTGCCCAGACTCACCGCTCTTAGGGCCCACCTAGTGGCCACCTACAAACCTAGCGTAACCGCGCTAAAGCGGAAAACCCTTCCTTCTCCCTCTTCAGCTTTAAATAAATAGTATTACGCTACCTCTTATCGCATAGGCTCGGGTCTAGCCCTTTATATATTTAAAGCTTACTACTATAACAATAAGAGATAGGTTAAGTGCTACTCCCTACTAGTTACTAAGATAGTTAATAACCTAATACTTAATAGCTAAAGCAAGCTATCATATACCAACTTAGTAATAGCATTAAACTACCTCTAGCAGTAAATATAGGAGCTATAGAGGGGCAACTAGTAACTAGCTACACCCCCCCAGATAACTACTACTAGTGGACCACTAGTGATGCCTAGTATAGTAACCCGGAAGCTACTATTCTTACCCCTAAAGTTCTCGGGTTAGCAGAGAGAATACGCCTCATAGGCGCAATAGATAAAACACGTTCTTATAATCAACTAGATCTTTTACCCCACAGATATAGAGGCATAATATATTATTAATTTATATCTAGATACTAACCTCTAACTAGTAATCTCTACTTTCTATAGAGCAGGCAGTAAGAGAGGAAAATATAACCCTAAGGATTTTATAGCTTACCTCAACTAAATCTAGAAGGATTATAACCTATAGCCTCAAGTAGTAGCCTAACTATAGACCCTCTAGTAGAGAGAGATAGAGTCTCTCTTAGCTTTCTTACTGAGATTTAAGCAGACCCTAATAGATATAGGGGGTAGTAACTAGCTTAGCTAGGTCTAGATATCCCTCCTAGAGGCTACTCTTACTCCTAGGCTAAAAGACTAGTTAATTACTATTAACCTACCTTCTAACTATAGTAAGTAGCTCTTAAAAGTCTAGAATATTACCTAGAAGGTTAAATACTAGAAGGCTCTAAGCTATCTCCAAGCTCCCTACTAGAAGCTGGCAGCTAAAAATACTAATAGAGATACCTATATAACTGGGGCTGTGCGCGTCTTGAGGGCAAAGGAGAAACATCGCCCCCAATAGGACTTAGAGTTATCCTCTAATAGCTACTTAATATATCTCTATTAGCAAAGAGATTAAGATACCCGCCCTAAAGATACCCGCACCTATTATACCTATAGAATTAAGGGCTATATTATATAGCGCTACCCTATAAAGAATAAGTAGCTACTAAAAATCACTAAAGTTAGAACCCTAAAGGTTAACTCTACTAATAGAGAGGAAGAGGAGGACTACTAGGTAGAGATATACCCCTCTAAGAATAATAAAGAGTTAGGAAGAAACTAACTCTAGAGCAGAATCAAGCCCTAGAGCCTACTAAGGAGGAGATATTAAATTAGGAATAATATAAAATAGAGCAGCTAGTAGATAATAAACCTACTATTATATAAGTTAGAGTTAATAAAGGATACCTAGCCTACGCCCTAGTTAATACTAGTAGTAATACCTATATAATAATTAGTTAGTCCCTAGCTTAATACCTCTACTTTCTATATATTAAGAAGAAGTAGCAACCTATAAGGGGGTATACCCTCAGTAGTTCCTTACTAAGTAATACTCTAGGTATAGTAACCTTTAGTTTGGAGATAAGTAGCTATATCTAGCGCATATTTATATATATAGTAGAAGGCCTCAACCTAGAGATCCTATTGGGATAGCTATAAATATAGTAGAATAAGGTTATATATAATACTATAGCCCACTAGGTGCGCTATAGCTGGGGCTATATTAGGCTATACCTAAAGGAGCAGAAAGAATTAACCCTTATAATAGAGATAAGGGCTATAAGATTCCTAGATATTGCGCTATTCTCTATAATCTATTAACGCCTAGCGAGGAGGAAAATAGGAAGTTAGCCTAGTAGATATTAAGAAGGCCCTCAACCTAAAGCTAAAGTAGAATTAATAATATAGAGTACTAGCCTAGATCCTAGAGGAGTTCCCCAGCTTATTTAATCTAGATAAGGCTTACCTACTTCCCCTTAGCTAGCCTAGGGCAGACTACTAGATTAACTTTATTCCTACTATAGATAGGAGGGAACTACTACTCTCCTAGGGACCCCTTTATAGCATATCGCGGGAGGAACTACTACTACTTAAGAACACCCTACAGGACCTCCTAGATAAGGGGTTTATTTAAGCTAGCAGCTTACTAACTAGTGCCCTAGTGCTCTTTATAAGGAAGCTAGGGAGAGGTATTTACTTCTATATTAATTATAGGGCTCTAAATATAATTACTAAAAAGGATTAATACCCCCTATTACTAATCTCTAAGATATTACGCTATATTAGCGCAACTAAATAGTATATAAAGTTAGATATAGTAGCTACCTTCTATAAGCTGCAGATTATAGAGGGGCACTAGGAGAGAATAGCGTTCTATACCTAATATAGCCTATTTAAGTGAGTAGTATACCCTTTTAGCCTTACTAGCGCCCCTACTAGCTTTTAATAATATATTAATAGCATGCTATAAAACTTCTTAGATAATTTTATTATAGCCTATATAGATAATATACTAATCTACTTAGATAGGATAAAGAAGGACTATAAGAAGAAGGTTTAAGAGGTCCTCTAGAGGCTAGTAGTAGCTAGACTTAACCTTAATCCTATAAAATATAAGTTCTTAGTTAAAAAGGTTAAGTATATGGGGTTTATTATAATAGTAGAGAAGGGCCTCTCTTATGATCTTAAGAAGCTCTAGGTAATTACTAAGTAGCTACCTCCTACCTTACCTAAAGGGGTCCAGAGCTTCCTGGGGTTTACTAACTACTATAACATATTTATGTCTAGTTATAGGGAGATTATTAAGCTACTAATATAGCTTACTAAGAAAGATATAGCATTCTACTAGAGGAAGAACTAAAATAAAGTATTAAAGGAGCTTAAGCGGCTATTTAGTACCTAACTAGTCCTCTACTAGTTTAATCTAGAGGATGAGATAGTAGTAGAGACTAACTGCTCTAGGTTTGCCCTTAGAGGAGTGCTCTCCTAAGCTAACCTAGAGGGCACTAGGCGCCTAGTAGTATTTTACTTAAGGAAGCTATTACTAGTAGAGTATAACTACCCTATATATAATAAGAAGCTACTAGTAGTCTTATTTTATCTCTATATATAGAGAGTAGAGCTATATAGTATCTCTACTTTTAAGGTACTAATAGACTACTAGGGGCTAGAATACTTTATAAAAAAGTAATGCCTTATAGAATATTAGAGTAGGTAGGTAGAGGAGTTATTTTAGTA